>JAUPTC010000053.1:0-145696 GCA_030762895.1 Sophora flavescens | reverse complement strand
TGGACTTGTTTGATCCTAATAGAGCCTAAATGGACTTTTAGGTCATATAGGACCTAGCTGGGCCAATTTGTAATTCTTTGGTCTTATTGGAGCCCAAATGGACTTGTTTGATCCTAATAGATCCCAAATGGACTTTTGGGTCATATAGGACCTAATGGGCCAATTTGTACTTCTTTGGTCCTAATGGAGACCAAATGGACTTGTTTGATCCTAATAGAGCCAAATGGACTTTTTAGGTCATATAGGACCTAACTGGGCTAATTTGTACTTCTTTGGTCCTATTGGAGCCCAAATGGACTTGTTTGATCCTAATGGAGCCAAATGGACTTTTAGGTCATATAGGACCTAACTGGGCCAATTTGTAATTCTTGGTCCTAATGGAGCCCAAATGGACTTGTTTGACCCTAATAGAGCCCAAACGGACTTTTTAGGTCATAGAGGACCTAATGGGCCAATTTGTACTTCTTTGGTCCTATTGGAGCCCAAATGGACTTGTTTGATCCTAATAGAGCCCAATGGACATTTTAGGTCATATAGGACCTAACTGGGCCAATTTGTACTTCTTTGGTCCTATGATGGCCCAAAGACTGTTGTAAGAATGACATTTTAGGTCATATAGGACCTAATGGGCCAATTTGTACTTCTTGGTCCTAATGGAGCCCAAATGGACTTGTTTGATCCTAATGGAGCCCAAATGGACTTTTAGGTCATATAGGACCTAATGGGCCAATTTGTACTTCTTTGGTCCTAATGGAGCCCAAATGGACTTGTTTGAGCCTAATAGAGCCCAAATGGACTTTTAGGTCATATAGGACCTAACTGGGCCAATTTGTACTTCTTGGTCCTATGGAGCCCAAATGGACTGTTTGACTTTTAGGTCATATAGGACCTAATGGGCCAATTGTACTTCTTTGGTCCTATTGGAGCCCAAATGGACTTGTTTGACCTAATAGAGCCCAAATGGACTTTTTAGGTCATATAGGACATAACTGGGCCAATTTGTACTTCTTTGGGCCTATTGGAGCCCAAATGGACTTGTTTGATCCTAATAGAGCCCAAATAGACTTTTGAGGTCATATAGGACCTAACTGGGCCAATTTGTACTTCTTTGGTCCTATTGGAGCCCAAATGGACTTGTTTGATCCTAATAGAGCCAAACTGCACTTTTTAGGTCATATAGGACCTAATGGGCCAATTTGTACTTCTTCGGTCCTATTGGAGCCCAAATGGACTTGTTTGATCCTAATAGAGCCCAAATGGACTTTTTAGGTCATATAGGACCTAACTGGGCTAATTTGTACTTCTTTGGTCCTATTGGAGCCCAAATGGACTTGTTTGATCCTAATAGAGCCCAAATGGACTTTTTAGGTCATATAGGACCTAATGGCCAATTTGTACTTCTTTCGTCCTATTTGAGCACAAATGGACTTGTTTGATACTAATAGAGCCCAACTGGACATTTTATTTATTATTGTACCTAATGGGCCAATTTGTACTTATTTGGTCCATTTGGAGCCCAAATGGACTAGTTTGATGCTAATAGAGCCCAAATGGACTTTTAGGTCATATAGGACCTAATGGGATAATTTGTACTTCTTTGGTCCTATTGGAGCCCAAATGGACTTGTTTGATCCTAATAGGCCCAAATGGACTTTTAGGTCATATAGGACCTAATGGGCCAATTGTACTTCTTTGGTCCTATTGGAGCCCAAATGGACTTGTTTGATCCTAATAGAGCAAATGGACTTTAGGTCTTATAGGACCTAATTGGGCCAATTGTACTTCTTTGGTCTATGGAGCCCAAATGGACTTCTTTGGTCCTATTGGAGCCCAAATGGACTTGTTAGGTCATATAGGACCTAACTGGGAAATTTGTACTTCTTTGGTCCTATTTGAGCCCAAATGGACTTGTTTGACCCTAATAGAGCCCAAATGCATATTTTTGGGTCATATAGGACCTAATTGGACCAATTTGTACTTCTTTGGTCCTAATGGAGCCCAAATGGACTTGTTTGATCCTAATAGAGCCCAAATGGACGTTTTAGGTCATATCGGACCTTATTTGGCCAATTTGTACTTCTTTGGTCCTAATGGAGCCCAAATGGACTTGTTTGATCCTAATAGAGCCCAAATGGACTTTTAGGTCATATAGGACCTAACTGGGCCAATTTGTACTTCTTTGGTCCTATTGGAGCCCAAATGGACTTGTTTGATCCTAATAGAGCCAAATGGACTTTTAGGTCATATAGGACCTAACTGGGCTAATTTGTACTTATTTGGTCCTAATGGAGCCCAAATGGACTTGTTTGATCCTAATAGAGCCAAATGGACTTTTAGGTCATATAGGACCTAACTGGGCCAATTTGTACTTCTTTGGTCCTAATGGAGCCCAAATGGACTTGTTTGAGCCTAATAGAGCCCAAATGGACTTTTTAGGTCATATAGGACCTAATGGGCCAATTTGTACTTCTTGGTCCTATTGGAGCCCAAATGGACTTGTTTGATCCTAATAGAGCCAAATGGACATTTTAGGTCATATAGGACCTAACTGGGCCAATTTGTACTTCTTTGGTCCTATGGAGCCCAAATGATTCTGTTTTTAGGTCATATAGGACCTAACTGGGCCAATTTGTACTTCTTTGGTCCTATTGGAGCCCAAATGGACTTGTTTGATCCTAATAGAGCCCAAATGGACTTTTTAGGTCATATAGGACCTAATGGGCCAATTTGTACTTCTTTGGTCCTATTGGAGCCCAAATGGACTTGTTTGATCCTAATAGAGCCCAAATGGACTTTTAGGTCATATAGGACCTAATTGGGCCAATTTGTACTTCTTTGGTCCTATTGGAGCCCAAATGGACTTGTTTGATCCTAATAGACCCAAATGGACTTTCATATAGGACCTAATGGGTCACTTTGTACTTCGTTGGTCCTATTGGAGCCCAAATGGACGTGTTTGATCCAACTAGAGCCCAAATGGACGTGTTAGGTCATATAGGACCTAACTGGGCCAATTTGTACTTCTTTGGTCCTGTTAGAGCCCAAATGGACTTGTTTGATCCTAATTGAGCCCAAATGGACTTTTAGGTCATATAGGACCTAATGGGCCAATTTGTACTTCTTTGGTCCTATTGTAGCCCAAATGGACTTGTTTGATCCTAATAGGCCAAATGGACTTGTTAGGTCATATAGGACCTAATGGGCCAATTTGTACTTCTTTGGTCCTATGGAGCCCAAATGGACTTGTTTGATCCTAATAGAGCCCAAATGGACTTTTAGGTCATATAGGTCCTAATGGGCCAATTTGTACTTCTTTGGTCCTATTGGAGCCCAAATGGACTTGTTTGATCCTAATAGAGCCCAAATGGACTTTTAGGTCATATAGGACCTAACTGGGCTAATTTGTACTTCTTTGGTCCTATGGAGCCCAAATGGACTTGTTTGATCCTAATAGAGCCCAAATGGACTTTTTAGGTCATATAGGACCTAATGGGCCAATTTGTACTTCTTTGGTCCTATGGAGCCCAAATGGACTTGTTTGATCTTAATAGAGCCAAATGGACTTTTAGGTCATATAGGACCTAGTTGGCCAATTTGTACTTCTTTGGTCCTATTGGAGCCCAAATGGACTTGTTTGATCCTAATAGAGCCCAAATGGACTTTTAGGTCATATAGGACCTAACTGGGCCAATTTGTACTTCTTTGGTCCTATTGGAGCCCAAATGGACTTGTTTGATCCTAATAGAGCCCAAATGGACTTTTAGGTCATATAGGACCTAATGGGCCAATTTGTACTTCTTTGGTCCTATTGGAGCCTAAATGGACTTGTTTGATCCTAATAGAGCCAAATGGACTTTTTAGGTCATATAGGACCTAGCTGGGCCAATTTGTAATTCTTTGGTCTTATTGGAGCCCAAATGGACTTGTTTGATCCTAATAGAGCCCAAATGGACTTTTAGGTCATATAGGACCTAATGGGCCAATTTGTACTTCTTGGTCCTATTGGAGCCCAAATGGACTTGTTTGATCCTAATGGAGCCAAATGGACATTTTAGGTCATATAGGACCTAACTGGGCCAATTGTACTTCTTTGGTCCTATTGGAGCCCAAATGGACTTGTTTGATCCTAATGGAGCCAAATGGACTTTTTAGGTCATATAGGACCTAACTGGGCCAATTTGTACTTCTTTGGTCCTATTGGAGCCCAAATGGACTTGTTTGATCCTAATAGAGCCAAAATGCACTTTTAGGTCATATAGGACCTAATGGGCCAATTTGTACTTCTTTGGTCCTATTGGAGCCCAAATGGACTTTTTGAGCCTAATAGGCCAAAATGCACTTTTAGGTCATATAGGACCTAAGGCCAATTGTACTTCTTTTGTCCTAATTGAGCCCAAATGGACTTGTTTGATCATAATAGAGCCCAAATGTACTTGTTTGATCATAATAGAGCCAAAATGCACTTTTAGGTCATATAGGACCTAAGTGGGCCAATTTGTACTTCTTTGGTCCTAATGGAGCCCAAATTGACTTGTTTGATCCTAATAGATCCCAAATGGACTTTTTAGGTCATATAGGACCTAACTGGGCCAATTTGTACTTCTTTGGTCCTATTGGAGCCCAAATGGACTTGTTTGATCCTAATAGAGCCCAAATGGACTTGTTAGGTGATATAGGACCTAACTGGGCCAATTTGTACTTCTTTCGTCCTAATGAGCCCAAATGGACTTGTTTGATCCTAATAGAGCCAAATGGACTTGTTTGGTCATATAGGTCCTAACTAGGCCCATTTGTACTTCTTTGGTCCAATTGGAGCCCAAATGGATTTGTTTGATCCTAATTGGTCCTAATGGACTTTTTAGGTCATATAGGACCTAACTGGGCCAATTTGTACTTCTTTGGTCCCAATGGAGTCCAAATGGACTTTGTTTGATCCTAATAGAGCCCAAATGGACTTTTTAGGTCATATTGGACCTAACTGGGCCAATTTGTTCTTCTTTAGTCCTATTGGAGCCCAAATGGACTTGTTTGATCTTAATAGAGGTAAATTGCACTTTTTAGGTCATATAGGACCTAATTGGGCAATTTGTACTCTTTGGTCCTATTGAGGCCAAATGGACTTGTTTGATCCTAATAGAGCCCCAATGGACTTGTTTGATCCTAATAGAGCCCAAATGGACTTTTAAGGTCTTAAAGTCCCTAACTGGGACAATTTTTACTACCTTGTTCCTATTGGTGCCCAATTGGATTTTTTTGTCCCTAATAGCGCCCAAATGTACTTTTAGGTCATATAGGACCTAACTTGGCCAATTTGTACTTCTTTGGTCCTAATGGAGCCCAAATGGACTTGTTTGACCCTAATAGAGCCAAATGGACATTTTATGTCATAAAGGACCTAAGTGCCAATTTGTACTTCTTTGGTCCTATTGGAGCCCAAATGGACTTGTTTGATCCTAATAGAGCCCAAATGGACTTGTTTGATCCCAATAGAGCCAAAATGCACTTTTTGGTCATATAGGACCTAAGTGCCAATTGTACTTCTTTGTTCCTATTGGAGCCCAAATGGACTTGTTTGATCCTAATTAGCCCAAATGGACTTCTTAGGTCATATAGGACCTACCTGGGCCAATTTGTACTTCTTTGGTCCTATTGGAGCCCAAATGGACTTGTTTGATCCTAATAGAGCCCAAATGGACATGTTAGGTCATAAAGGACCTAACTGGGCCAATTTGTACTTCTTTGGTCCTATTGGAGCCCAAATGGACTTGTTTGATTCTAGTAGAGCCTAAATGGACTTTTTAGGTCAAATAGGACCTAACTGGGCCAATTTGTACTTCTTTGGTCCTAATGGAGCCCAAATGGACATGTTTGACCCTAAAAGTGCCAAAATGTATTTTTTTTTTCATATAGGACCCAACTGGGCCAATTTGTACTTCTTTGGTCCTATTGGAGCCCAAATGGACTTGTTTGATCATAATAGAGCCAAAATGGACTTTTTGGGTCATATAGGACCTAACTGAGCCAATTTGTACATCTTTGGTCCTAATAGAGCCCAAATGGACTTGTTTGATCCTAATAGAGCCCAAATGGACTTTTGGGTATAGGACCTACTAAGCGGGCCAATGTGTACATCTTTGGTCCTAATAGAGCCCAAATGGAAATGTTTGATCCTAATAGAGCCCAAATGGACTTGTTAGGTCATAAAGGACCTAATTGTGCCAAATTGTACTTCTTGGGTCTTATTGGAGCCCAAATGGACTTGTTTGATCATAATAGAGCCCAAATGTACTTTTTAGGTCATATAGGACCTAACTGGCCAATTGTACTTCTTTGGTCCTATTGGAGCCAAATGGACTTGTTTGATCCTAATAGAGCACCAATGCACTTGTTTGATCCTAATAGAGCCCATATGGACTTTTAGGTCATAAGGACGAAGCGTGCAATTTGTACTTCTTTGGTCCTAATGGAGCCAAAATGGACTTGTTAGGTCATAAAGGACCTAACTGGACCAATTGTTCTTCTTTGGTCCTATTGGAGCCAAAATGGACTTGTTTGATCCTAATAGAGCCCAAATGGACTTTTTGGACCTAATGGGCCAGCATCAGGACCAAATTGTACTTCTTGGTCCTAATGGAGCCCAAATGGACTTGTTTGATTCTAGTAGAGCCCAAATGGACTTGTTATTTCATAAAGGATCTAACTGGGCCAATTTGTACTTCTTTGGTCCTATTGGAGCCCAAATGGACTTGTTTGATCCTAATAGAGCCAAAATGCACTTTTTAGGTCATATAGGACCTGACTGGGCCAATTTGCACTTCTTTGGTCCTATTGGAGCCCAAATGGACTTGTTTGATCCTTATAGAGCACAAATGCACTTTTTAGGTCAAATAGGACCTAACTAGGCCAATTTGTACTTATTTTAACCTATTGGAACCCAAATTGACTTGTTTGATCCTAATAGAGCCCAAATGGACTTTTTAGGTCATATAGGACCTAACTGGGCCAATTTGTACTTCTTTGGTCCTAATAGAGCCCAAATGGACTTGTTAGGTCATAGGATCAAACAAGTCCTAATAGAGTCCAAATGGACTTGTTTGATCCTAATAGAGCCCAAATGGACTTGTTTGATCCTAGTAGAGCCCAACTGGACATTTTAGGTCATATAGGACCTAACTGGGCCAATTTGTACTTCTTTGGTCCTATTGGAGCCCAAATGGACTTGTTTGATCCTAATAGAGCCCAAATGGACGTTTTAGGTCATATAGGACCTAACTGCGCCAATTTGTACTTCTTTGGTCCTATTGGAGCCCAAATGGACTTGTTTGATCCTAATAGAGCACAAATGGACTTTTTAGGTCTTATAGGACCTAACTGGGTCAATTTGTACTTCTTTGGTCCTATTGGAGCCCAAATTGACTTGTTTGATCCTAATAGAGCCCAAATGGACTTTTTAGGTCATATAGGACCTAACTAGGCCAATTTGTACTTCTTTGGTCCTATTGGAGCCCAAATGGACTTGTTTGATCCTAATAGAGCACAAATGGACTTGTTAGGTCATAAAGGACCTAAATGTGCCAATTTATACTTCTTTGGTCCTATTGGAGCCTAAATGGACTTGTTTGATCAAATAGATCCCAAATGGACTTTTCGGACCTAATTGGGCCAATTGCCCCGAACGGCCCAATTGTAATTCTTTGGTCCTAATGGAGCCCAAATGGACTTGTTTGAACCTAATAGAGCCCAAATTGACTTTTTAGGTCATAGAGGAGCTAACTGGGCTAATTTGTACTTCTTTGGTCCTATTGGAGCCCAAATGGACTTGCTTGATCAAATAGATCCCAAATGGACTTTTCGGTCCAGATTGGGCCAATTGCCCCGAACGGCCCAATTGTAATTCTTTGGTCCTATTGGAGCCCAAATGGGCTTTTTTGAACCTAATAGAGCCCAAATGGACTTTTTAGGTCATATAGGACCTAACTGGGCCAATTTGTACTTCTTTGGTCCTATTGGAGCCCAGATGGACTTGTTTGATCCTAATAGAGCCCAAATGGACTTGTTAGGTCATAAAGGACCTAACTGGGCCAATTTGTACTTCTTTGGTCCTATTGGAGCCCAAATGGACTTGTTTGATCCTAGTAGAGCCGAAATGGACTTTTTAGGTCAAATAGGACCTAATCGGGCCAATTTGTACTTCTTTGGTCCTAATGGAGCCCAAATGGACATGTTTGACCCTAAAAGAGCCAAAATGGATTTTTTAGGTCATATAGGACCCAACTGGGCCAATTTGTACTTCTTTGGTCCTATTGGAGCCCAAATGGACTTGTTTGATCATAATAGAGCCAAAATGGACTTTTTGGGTCATATAGGACCTAACTGAGCCAATTTGTACATCTTTGGTCCTAATAGAGCCCAAATGGACTTGTTTGATCCTAATAGAGCCCAAATGGACTTTTTAAGGTCATATAGGACCTAACTGGGCCAATTTGTACATCTTTGGTCCTAATAGAGCCCAAATGGACTTGTTAGGTCATAAAGGACCTAATTGTGCCAAATTGTACTTCTTTGGTCTTATTGGAGCCCAAATGGACTTGTTTGATCCTAATAGAGCCCAAATGTACTTTTTAGGCCATATAGGACCTAACTGGGCCAATTTGTACTTCTTTGGTCCTATTGGAGCCCAAATGGACTTGTTTGATCCTAATAGAGCACCAATGGACTTGTTTGATCCTAATAGAGCCCATATGGACTTGTTAGGTCATAAAGGACGTAACTGTGCCAATTTGTACTTCTTTGGTCCTAATGGAGCCAAAATGGACTTGTTAGGTCATAAAGGACCTAACTGGACCAATTTGTTCTTCTTTGGTCCTATTGGAGCCCAAATGAACTTGTTTGATCCTAATAGAGCCCAAATGGACTTTTTGGACCTAATTGGGCCAACTGCCCCGAACGACCAAATTGTACTTCTTTGGTCCTAATGGAGCCCAAATGGACTTGTTTGACCATAATAGAGCCCAAATGGACTTTTTAGGTCATATAGGACCTAACTGGGCCAATTTGTACTTCTTTGGTCCTATTGGAGCCCAAAAGGACTTGTTTGATCCTAGTAGAGCCCAAATGGACTTTTTAGGTCATATAGGACCAAACTGGGCCAATTTGTACTTCTTTGGTCTTAATGGAGCCCAAATGGACTTGTTTGAGCCCAATTAAGTCCAAAAGGCACTTTTAGGTCATATAGGACCTAAGTGGGCCAATTTGTACTTCTTTGGTCCTAATGGAGCCCAAATGGACTTGTTTTATCCTAATAGAGCCCAAATGGACGTGTTAGGTCATAAAGGACCTAGCTGGGCCAATTTGTACTTCTTTGGTCCTAAAGGAGCCCAAATGGACTTGTTTGATTCTAGTAGAGCCCAAATGGACTTGTTAGGTCATAAAGGATCTAACTGGGCCAATTTGTACTTCTTTGGTCCTATTGGAGCCCAAATGGGCTTGTTTGATCCTAATAGAGCCAAAATGCACTTTTTAGGTCATATAGGACCTGACTGGGCCAATTTGTACTTCTTTGGTCCTATTGGAGCCCAAATGGACTTGTTTGATCCTTATAGAGCACAAATGGACTTTTTAGGTCAAATAGGACCTAACTAGGCCAATTTGTACTTCTTTTAACCTATTGGAACCCAAATTGACTTGTTTGATCCTAATAGAGCCCAAATGGACTTTTTAGGTCATATAGGACCTAACTGGGCCAATTTGTACTTCTTTGGTCCTAATAGAGCCCAAATGGACTTGTTAGGTCGTAGGATCAAACAAGTCCTAATATAGTCCAAATGGACTTGTTTGATCCTAATAGAGCCCAAATGGACTTGTTTGATCCTAGTAGAGCCCAACTGGACATTTTAGGTCATATAGGACCTAACTGGGCCAATTTGTACTTCTTTGGTCCTATTGGAGCCCAAATGGACTTGTTTGATCCTAATAGAGCCCAAATGGACGTTTTAGGTCATATAGGACCTAACTAGGCCAATTTGTACTTCTTTGGTCCTATTGGAGCCCAAATGGACTTGTTTGATCCTAATAGAGCACAAATGGACTTGTTAGGTCATAAAGGACCTAAATGTGCCAATTTATACTTCTTTGGTCCTATTGGAGCCTAAATGGACTTGTTTGATCAAATAGATCCCAAATGGACTTTTCGGACCTAATTGGGCCAATTGCCCCGAACGGCCCAATTGTAATTCTTTGGTCCTAATGGAGCCCAAATGGACTTGTTTGAACCTAATAGAGCCCAAATTGACTTTTTAGGTCATAGAGGAGCTAACTGGGCTAATTTGTACTTCTTTGGTCCTATTGGAGCCCAAATGGACTTGCTTGATCAAATAGATCCCAAATGGACTTTTCGGTCCAGATTGGGCCAATTGCCCCGAACGGCCCAATTGTAATTCTTTGGTCCTATTGGAGCCCAAATGGGCTTTTTTGAACCTAATAGAGCCCAAATGGACTTTTTAGGTCATATAGGACCTAACTGGGCCAATTTGTACTTCTTTGGTCCTATTGGAGCCCAGATGGACTTGTTTGATCCTAATAGAGCCCAAATGGACTTGTTAGGTCATAAAGGACCTAACTGGGCCAATTTGTACTTCTTTGGTCCTATTGGAGCCCAAATGGACTTGTTTGATCCTAGTAGAGCCTAAATGGACTTTTTAGGTCAAATAGGACCTAACTGGGCCAATTTGTACTTCTTTGGTCCTAATGGAGCCCAAATGGACATGTTTGACCCTAAAAGAGCCAAAATGGATTTTTTAGGTCATATAGGACCCAACTGGGCCAATTTGTACTTCTTTGGTCCTATTGGAGCCCAAATGGACTTGTTTGATCATAATAGAGCCAAAATGGACTTTTTGGGTCATATAGGACCTAACTGAGCCAATTTGTACATCTTTGGTCCTAATAGAGCCCAAATGGACTTGTTTGATCCTAATAGAGCCCAAATGGACTTTTTAGGTCATATAGGACCTAACTGGGCCAATTTGTACATCTTTGGTCCTAATAGAGCCCAAATGGACTTGTTAGGTCATAAAGGACCTAATTGTGCCAAATTGTACTTCTTTGGTCTTATTGGAGCCCAAATGGACTTGTTTGATCCTAATAGAGCCCAAATGTACTTTTTAGGCCATATAGGACCTAACTGGGCCAATTTGTACTTCTTTGGTCCTATTGGAGCCCAAATGGACTTGTTTGATCCTAATAGAGCACCAATGGACTTGTTTGATCCTAATAGAGCCCATATGGACTTGTTAGGTCATAAAGGACGTAACTGTGCCAATTTGTACTTCTTTGGTCCTAATGGAGCCAAAATGGACTTGTTAGGTCATAAAGGACCTAACTGGACCAATTTGTTCTTCTTTGGTCCTATTGGAGCCCAAATGAACTTGTTTGATCCTAATAGAGCCCAAATGGACTTTTTGGACCTAATTGGGCCAACTGCCCCGAACGACCAAATTGTACTTCTTTGGTCCTAATGGAGCCCAAATGGACTTGTTTGACCATAATAGAGCCCAAATGGACTTTTTAGGTCATATAGGACCTAACTGGGTCAATTTGTACTTCTTTGGTCCTATTGGAGCCCAAAAGGACTTGTTTGATCCTAGTAGAGCCCAAATGGACTTTTTAGGTCATATAGGACCAAACTGGGCCAATTTGTACTTCTTTGGTCTTAATGGAGCCCAAATGGACTTGTTTGAGCCCAATTAAGTCCAAAAGGCACTTTTAGGTCATATAGGACCTAAGTGGGCCAATTTGTACTTCTTTGGTCCTAATGGAGCCCAAATGGACTTGTTTTATCCTAATAGAGCCCAAATGGACGTGTTAGGTCATAAAGGACCTAGCTGGGCCAATTTGTACTTCTTTGGTCCTAAAGGAGCCCAAATGGACTTGTTTGATTCTAGTAGAGCCCAAATGGACTTGTTAGGTCATAAAGGATCTAACTGGGCCAATTTGTACTTCTTTGGTCCTATTGGAGCCCAAATGGGCTTGTTTGATCCTAATAGAGCCAAAATGCACTTTTTAGGTCATATAGGACCTGACTGGGCCAATTTGTACTTCTTTGGTCCTATTGGAGCCCAAATGGACTTGTTTGATCCTTATAGAGCACAAATGGACTTTTTAGGTCAAATAGGACCTAACTAGGCCAATTTGTACTTCTTTTAACCTATTGGAACCCAAATTGACTTGTTTGATCCTAATAGAGCCCAAATGGACTTTTTAGGTCATATAGGACCTAACTGGGCCAATTTGTACTTCTTTGGTCCTAATAGAGCCCAAATGGACTTGTTAGGTCATAGGATCAAACAAGTCCTAATATAGTCCAAATGGACTTGTTTGATCCTAATAGAGCCCAAATGGACTTGTTTGATCCTAGTAGAGCCCAACTGGACATTTTAGGTCATATAGGACCTAACTGGGCCAATTTGTACTTCTTTGGTCCTATTGGAGCCCAAATGGACTTGTTTGATCCTAATAGAGCCCAAATGGACGTTTTAGGTCATATAGGACCTAACTAGGCCAATTTGTACTTCTTTGGTCCTATTGGAGCCCAAATGGACTTGTTTGATCCTAAAAGAGCACAAATGGACTTGTTAGGTCATAAAGGACCTAAATGTGCCAATTTATACTTCTTAGGTCCTATTGGAGCCTAAATGGACTTGTTTGATCAAATAGATCCCAAATGGACTTTTTGGACCTAATTGGGCCAATTGCCCCGAACGGCCCAATTGTAATTCTTTGGTCCTAATGGAGCCCAAATGGACTTGTTTGAACCTAATAGAGCCCAAATTGACTTTTTAGGTCATAGAGGAGCTAACTGGGCTAATTTGTACTTCTTTAGTCCTATTGGAGCCCAAATGGACTTTTTAGGTCATATAGGACCTAACTGGGTCAATTTGTACTTCTTTGGTCCTATTGGAGCCCAAATGGACTTGTTTGATCCTAATAGAGCCCAAATGGACTTGTTAGGTCATAAAGGACCTAACTGTGCCAAATTGTACTTCTTTGGTCTTATTGGAGCCCAAATGGACTTGTTTGATCTTAATAGAGCCCAAACGGACTTTTTAGGTCATATAGGACCTAACTGTGCCAATTTGTACTTCATTGGTCCTATTGGAGCCCAAATGGACCTGTTTGATCCTAATAGAGCCCAAATGGACTTTTTAGGTCATATAGGACCTAACTGGGTCAATTTGTACTTCTTTGGTCCTATTGGAGCACAAATGGACTTGTTTGATCCTAATAGAGTACAAATGGACTTTTTAGGTCATATAGGACCTAACTGGGTCAATTTGTACTTCTTTGGTCCTATTGGAGCCCAAATGGACTTGTTTGATCCTAATAGAGCCCAAATGGACTTTTTAGGTCATATAGGACCTAACTAGGCCAATTTGTACTTCTTTGGTCCTATTGGAGCCCAAATGGACTTGTTTGATCCTAATAGAGCCCAAATGGACTTGTTAGGTCATAAAGGACCTAAATGTGCCAATTTGTACTTCTTTGGTCTTATTGGAGCCCAAATGGACTTGTTTGATCTTAATAGAGCCCAAACGGACTTTTTAGGTCATATAGGACCTAACTGTGCCAATGTGTACTTCTTTGGTCCTATTGGAGCCCAAATGGACCTGTTTGATCCTAATAGAGCCCAAATGGACTTTTTAGGTCATATAGGACCTAACTGGGTCAATTTGTACTTCTTTGGTCCTATTGGAGCCCAAATGGACTTGTTTGATCCTAATAGAGCCCAAACGGACTTTTTAGGTCATATAGGACCTAACTAGGCCAATTTGTACTTCTTTGGTCCTATTGGAGCCCAAATGGACTTGTTTGATACTAATAGAGCCCAAAAGGACTTGTTAGGTCATAAAGGACCTAACTGTGCCAATTTATACTTCTTTGGTCCTATTGGAGCCCAAATGGACTTGCTTGATCAAATAGATCCCAAATGGACTTTTCGGTCCAAATTGGGACAATTGCCCCGAACGGTCCAATTGTAATTCTTTGGTCCTATTGGAGCCCAAATGGGCTTTTTTGAACCTAATAGAGCCCAAATGGACATTTTAGGTCATATAGGACCTAACTGGGCCAATTTGTACTTCTTTGGTCCTATTGGTGCCCAAATGGACTTGTTTGATCCTAATAGAGCCCAAATGGACTTGTTAGGTCATAAAGGACCTAACTGTGCCAAATTGTACTTCTTTGGTCTTATTGGAGCCCAAATGGACTTGTTTGATCTTAATAGAGCCCAAACGGACTTTTTAGGTCATATAGGACCTAACTGTGCCAATTTGTACTTCTTTGGTCCTATTGGAGCCCAAATAGACTTGTTTGATCCTAATAGAGCCCAAATGGACTTTTTAGGTCATATAGGACCTAACTGGGTCAATTTGTACTTCTTTGGTCCTATTGGAGCACAAATGGACTTGTTTGATCCTAATAGAGTACAAATGGACTTTTTAGGTCATATAGGACCTAACTGGGTCAATTTGTACTTCTTTGGTCCTATTGGAGCCCAAATGGACTTGTTTGATCCTAATAGAGCCCAAATGGACTTTTTAGGTCATATAGGACCTAACTAGGCCAATTTGTACTTCTTTGGTCCTATTGGAGCCCAAATGGACTTGTTTGATCCTAATAGAGCCCAAATGGACTTGTTAGGTCATAAAGGACCTAAATGTGCCAATTTGTACTTCTTTGGTCTTATTGGAGCCCAAATGGACTTGTTTGATCTTAATAGAGCCCAAACGGACTTTTTAGGTCATATAGGACCTAACTGTGCCAATTTGTACTTCTTTGGTCCTATTGGAGCCCAAATGGACCTGTTTGATCCTAATAGAGCCCAAATGGACTTTTTAGGTCATATAGGACCTAACTGGGTCAATTTGTACTTCTTTGGTCCTATTGGAGCCCAAATGGACTTGTTTGATCCTAATAGAGCCCAAATGGATTTTTTAGGTCATATAGGACCTAATTAGGCCAATTTGTACTTCTTTGGTCCTATTGGAGCCCAAATGGACTTGTTTGATACTAATAGAGCCCAAAAGGACTTGTTAGGTCATAAAGGACCTAACTGTGCCAATTTATACTTCTTTGGTCCTATTGGAGCCCAAATGGACTTGCTTGATCAAATAGATCCCAAATGGACTTTTCGGTCCAAATTGGGCCAATTGCCCCGAACGGCCCAATTGTAATTCTTTGGTCCTATTGGAGCCCAAATGGGCTTTTTTGAACCTAATAGAGCCCAAATGAACTTTTTAGGTCATATAGGACCTAACTGGGCCAATTTGTACTTCTTTGGTCCTATTGGAGCCCAAATGGACTTGTTTGATCCTAATAGAGCCCAAATGGACTTGTTAGGTCATAAAGGACCTAACTGGGCCAATTTGTACTTCTTTGGTCCTATTGGAGCCCAAATGGACTTGTTTGATCCTAGTAGAGCCTAAATGGACTTTTTAGGTCAAATAGGACCTAACTGGGCCAATTTGTACTTCTTTGGTCCTAATGGAGCCCAAATGGACATGTTTGACTCTAAAAGAGCCAAAATGGATTTTTTAGGTCATATAGGACCCAACTGGGCCAATTTGTACTTCTTTGGTCCTATTGGAGCCCAAATGGACTTGTTTGATCATAATAGTGCCAAAATGGACTTTTTGGGTCATATAGGACCTAACTGAGCCAATTTGTACATCTTTGGTCCTAATAGAGCCCAAATGGACTTGTTTGATCCTAATAGAGCCCAAATGGACTTTTTAGGTCATATAGGACCTAACTGGGCCAATTTGTACATCTTTGGTCCTAATAGAGCCCAAATGGACTTGTTAGGTCATAAAGGACCTAATTGAGCCAAATTGTACTTCTTTGGTTTTATTGGAGCCCAAATGGACTTGTTTGATCCTAATAGAGCCCAAATGTACTTTTTAGGTCATATAGGACCTAACTGGGCCAATTTGTACTTCTTTGGTCCTATTGGAGCCCAAATGGACTTGTTTCATCCTAATAGAGCACCAATGGACTTGTTTGATCCTAATAGAGCCCATATGGACTTGTTAGGTCATAAAGGACGTAACTGTGCCAATTTGTACTTCTTTGGTCCTAATGGAGCCAAAATGGACTTGTTAGGTCATAAAGGACCTAACTGGACCAATTTGTTCTTCTTTGGTCCTATTGGAGCCCAAATGTACTTGTTTGATCCTAATAGAGCCCAAATGGACTTTTTGGACCTAATTGGGCCAACTGCCCCGAACGACCAAATTGTACTTCTTTGGTCCTAATGGAGCCCAAATGGACTTGTTTGACCATAAAAGAGCCCAAATGGACTTTTTAGGTCATATAGGACCTAACTGGGCCAATTTGTACTTCTTTGGTCCTATTGGAGCCCAAAAGGACTTGTTTGATCCTAGTAGAGCCCAAATGGACTTTTTAGGTCATATAGGACCAAACTGGGCCAATTTGTACTTCTTTGGTCTTAATGGAGCCCAAATGGACTTGTTTGAGCCCAATTAAGTCCAAAAGGCACTTTTAGGTCATATAGCACCTAAGTGGGCCAATTTGTACTTCTTTGGTCCTAATGGAGCCCAAATGGACTTGTTTTATCCTAATAGAGCCCAAATGGACGTGTTAGGTCATAAAGGACCTAGCTGGGCCAATTTGTACTTCTTTGATCCTAAAGGAGCCCAAATGGACTTGTTTGATTCTAGTAGAGCCCAAATGGACTTGTTAGGTCATAAAGGATCTAACTGGGCCAATTTGTACTTCTTTGGTCCTATTGGAGCCCAAATGGACTTGTTTGATCCTAATAGAGCCAAAATGCACTTTTTAGGTCATATAGGACCTGACTGGGCCAATTTGTACTTCTTTGGTCCTATTGGAGCCCAAATGGACTTGTTTGATCCTTATAGAGCACAAATGGACTTTTTAGGTCAAATAGGACCTAACTAGGCCAATTTGTACTTCTTTTAACCTATTGGAACCCAAATTGACTTGTTTGATCCTAATAGAGCCCAAATGGACTTTTTAGGTCATATAGGACCTAACTGGGCCAATTTGTACTTCTTTGGTCCTAATAGAGCCCAAATGGACTTGTTAGGTCATAGGATCAAACAAGTCCTAATATAGTCCAAATGGACTTGTTTGATCCTAATAGAGCCCAAATGGACTTGTTTGATCCTAGTAGAGCCCAACTGGACATTTTAGGTCATATAGGACCTAACTGGGCCAATTTGTACTTCTTTGGTCCTATTGGATCCCAAATGGACTTGTTTGATCCTAATAGAGCCCAAATGGACTTTTTAGGTCATATACGACCTAACTAGGCCAATTTGTACTTCTTTGGTCCTATTGGAGCCCAAATGGACTTGTTTGATCCTAATAGAGACCAAATGGACTTGTTAGGTCATAAAGGACCTAAATGTGCCAATTTATACTTCTTTGGTCCTATTGGAGCCCAAATGGACTTGTTTGATCAAATAGATCCCAAATGGACTTTTCGGACCTAATTGGGCCAATTGCCCCGAACGGTCCATTTGTAATTCTTTGGTCCTAATGGAGCCCAAATGGACTTGTTTGAACCTAATAGAGCCCAAATTGACTTTTTAGGTCATAGAGGAGCTAACTGGGCTAATTTGTACTTCTTTGGTCCTATTGGAGCCCAAATGGACTTTTTAGGTCATATAGTACCTAACTGGGTCAATTTGTACTTCTTTGGTCCTATTGGAGCCCAAATGGACTTGTTTGATCCTAATAGAGCCCAAATGGACTTGTTAGGTCATAAAGGACCTAACTGTGCCAAATTGTACTTCTTTGGTCTTATTGGAGCCCAAATGGACTTGTTTGATCCTAATAGAGTCCAAATGGACTTTTTAGGTCATATAGGACCTAACTGGGTCAATTTGTACTTCTTTGGTCCTATTAGAGCCCAAATGGACTTGTTTGATCCAAATAGAGCCCAAATGGACTTTTTAGGTCACATAGGACCTAACTAGGCCAATTTGTACTTTTTGGTCCTATTGGAGCCCAAATGGACTTGTTTGATCCTAATAGAGCCCAAATGGACTTGTTAGGTCATAAAGGACCTAACTGTGCCAATTTATACTTCTTTGGTCCTATTGGAGCCCAAATGGACTTGTTTGATCAAATAGATCCCAAATGGACTTTTCGGACCTAATTGGGCCAATTGCCCCGAACGGCCCAATTGTAATTCTTTGGTCCTAATGGAGCCCAAATGGACTTGTTTGAACCTAATAGAGCCCAAATGGACTTTTTAGGTCATATAGGAGCTAACTGGGCCAATTTGTACTTCTTTGGTCCTATTGGAGCCCAAATGGACTTGTTTGATCCTAATAGAGCCCAAATGGACTTTTTAGGTCATATAGGACCTAACTGGGTCAATTTGTACTTCTTTGGTCCTATTGGAGCCCAAATGGACTTGTTTGATCCTAATAGAGCCCAAATGGACTTGTTAGGTCATAAAGGACCTAACTGTGCAAAATTGTACTTCTTTGGTCTTATTGGAGCCCAAATGGACTTGTTTGATCTTAATAGAGCCTAAACGGACTTTTTAGGTCATATAGGACCTAACTGTGCCAATTTGTACTTCCTTGGTCCTATTGGAGCCCAAATGGACTTGTTTGATCCTAATAGAGCCCAAATGGACTTTTTAGGTCATATAGGACCTAACTGGGTCAATTTGTACTTCTTTGGTCCTATTGGAGCCCAAATGGACTTGTTTGATCCTAATAGAGCCCAAATGGACTTTTTAGGTCATATAGGACCTAACTAGGCCAATTTGTACTTCCTTGGTCCTATTGGAGCCCAAATGGACTTGTTTGATACTAATAGAGCCCAAAAGGACTTGTTAGGTGATATAGGACCTAACTGTGCCAATTTATACTTCTTTGGTCCTATTGGAGCCCAAATGGACTTGCTTGATCAAATAGATCCCAAATGGACTTTTCGGTCCAAATTGGGCCAATTGCCCCGAACGGCCCAATTGTAATTCTTTGGTCCTAATGGAGCCCAAATGGACTTGTTTGAACCTAATAGAGCCCAAATTGACTTTTTAGGTTATATAGGACCTAACTGGGCCAATTTGTACTTCTTTGGTCCTATTGGAGCCCAAATGGACTTGTTTGAGCCCAATTAAGGGCAAAATGCGCTTTTTCGGTCATATAGGACCTAACTGGTCCAATGTGTACTTCTTTGGTCCTATTGAAGCCCAAATGGACATGTTTGATCCTAATAGAGCCAAAATGCACTTTTTAGGTCATATAAGACCTAACTGGGCCAATTTGTACTTCTTTGGTCCTATTGGAGCCCAAATGGACTTGTTTGATCCTAATAGAGCCCAAATGGACTTTTTAGGTCATATAGGACCTAACTTGGCCAATTTGTACTTCTTTGGTCCTATTGGAGCCCAAATGGACTTGTTTGATCCTAATAGAACCAAAATGGACTTTTTAGGTCATATAGGACCTAACTAGGTCAATTTGTACTTCTTTGGTCCTATTGGAGCCCAAATGGACTTGTTTGATCCTAATAGGTCCTAATGGACATTTTAGGTCATATAGGACCTAACTGTGCCAATTTGTACTTCTTTGGTCCTATTGGAGCCCAAATGGACTTGTTTGATCCTAATAGAGCCCAAATGGACTTGTTAGGTCATAAAGGACCTAACTGGGTCAATTTGTACTTCTTTGGTCCTATTGGAGCCCAAATGGACTTGTTTGATCTTAATAGAGCCAAAATGCACTTTTTAGGTCATATAGGACCTAACTGGGCCAATTTGTACTTCTTTGGTCCTATTGGAGGCCAAATGGACTTGTTTGTTCCTAATAGAGCCCCAATGGACTTGTTTGATCCTAATAGAGCCCAAATCGACTTGTTAGGTCGTAAAGGACCTAACTGGGCCAATTTGTACTTCTTTGGTCCTATTGGAGACCAAATGGACTTGTTTGATCCTAATAGAGTCCAAATGGACTTTTTAGGTCATATAGGACCTAACTGGGCCAATTTGTACTTCTTTGGTCCTAATGGTGCCCAAATGGACTTGTTTGACCCTAATAGAGCCCAACTGGACATTTAAGGTCATAAAGGAGCTAACTGTGCCAATTTGTACTTCTTTGGTCCTATTGGTGCCCAAATGGACTTGTTTGATCCTAATAGAGCTCAAATGGACTTGTTTGATCCTAATAGAGCCAAAATGCGCTTTTTAGGTCATATAGAACCCAACTGTGCCAATTTGTACTTCTTTGGTCCTATTGGATCCCAAATGGACTTGTTTGATCCTAATAGAGCCCAAATGGACGTTTTAGGTCATATAGGACCTAACTGGGCCAATTTGTACTTCTTTGGTCCTAATGGAGCCCAAATGGAATTGTTTGACCCTAATAGAGCCCAAATGGACTCTTTAGGTCATATAGGACCTAACTGGGCCAATTTGTACTTCTTTGGTCCTAATGGAGCCCAAATGGACTTGTTTGAGCCCAATTAAGGCCAAAATGCACTTTTTAGGTCATATAGGACCTAACTGGTCCAATTTGTACTTTTTTGGTCCTAATGGAGCCCAAATGGACTTGTTTGATCCTAATAGAGCCCAACTGGACATTTTAGTTCATATAGGAACTAACTGGGCCTATTTGTACGTCTTTGGTCCTATTGGAGCCCAAATGGACTTGTTTGATCCTAATGGAGCCCAAATGAACTTTTTAGGTCATATAGTACCTAACTGGGCCAATTTGTACTTCTTTGGTCTTATTGGAGCCCAAATGGACTTGTTTGATCCTAATTGAGCCAAGATGCACTTTTTAGGTCATTTAGGACCTAACTGGGCCAATTTGTCCTTCTTTGGTCCTATTGGAGCCCAAATGGACTTGTTTGAGCCCAATTAAGGCCAAAATGCACTTTTTAGGTCATATAGGACCTAACTGGGCCAATTTGTACTTCTTTGGTCCCATTGGAGCCCAAATGGACTTGTTTGATCCTAATAGAGCCCAAATGGACTTTTTAGGTCAAATAGGACATAACTGGGCCAATTTGTACTTCATTGGTCCTAATGGAGCCAAAATGGACTTCTTTGATCCTAATAGAGCCCAAATAAACTATTTAGGACCTAATTGGGCCAGTTTGCCCCAAACGAGCCCAATTGTACTTCCATGGTCCTAATGGAGCCAAAATGGACTTGTTTGATCCTAATGGAGCCCAAATGGACTTGTTTGATCCTAATAGAGCCCAAATGGACTTGTTTGATCGTAGTGGAGCCCAAATGGACTTTTTAGGTCATATAGGACCTAATTGGGCCAATTTGAACTTCTTTGGTCCTAATGGAGCCCAAATGGACTTGTTTGTTCCTAATAGAGCCCCAATGGACTTGTTTGATCCTTATAGATCCCATATGGACTTGTTAGGTCATAAAGGACCTAACTGGGCCAATTTGTACTACTTTGGTCCTAATGGAGCCCAAATGGACCTGTTTGATCCTGATAGAGCCCAAATGGACATTTTAGGTCATAAAGGACCTAACTGGGGCAATTTGTACTTCTTTGGTCCTATTGGAGCCCAAATGGACTTGTGTGATCCTAATAGAGCCCAAATGGAGTTTATAGGTCATATAGGACCTATCTGGGCCAATTTGAACTTCTTTGGTCCTATTGGAGCCCAAATGGACTTGTTTGATCCTAATAGAGTCAAAATGCACTTTTTTTGTCATATAGGACCTAACTGGGTCAATTTGTACTTCTTTGGTCCTATTGGAGCCCAAATGGACATGTTTGATCCTAATAGAGCCCAAATGGACTTTTTAGGTCATAAAGGACCTAACTGTGCCAAATTGTACTTCTTTGGTCTTATTGGAGCCCAAATGGACTTGTTTGATCCTAATAGAGTCCAAATGGACTTTTTAGGTCATATAGGACCTAACTGGGTCAATTTGTACTTCTTTGGTCCTATTAGAGCCCAAATGGACTTGTTTGATCCAAATAGAGCCCAAATGGACTTTTTAGGTCACATAGGACCTAACTAGGCCAATTTGTACTTTTTGGTCCTATTGGAGCCCAAATGGACTTGTTTGATCCTAATAGAGCCCAAATGGACTTGTTAGGTCATAAAGGACCTAACTGTGCCAATTTATACTTCTTTGGTCCTATTGGAGCCCAAATGGACTTGTTTGATCAAATAGATCCCAAATGGACTTTTCGGACCTAATTGGGCCAATTGCCCCGAACGGCCCAATTGTAATTCTTTGGTCCTAATGGAGCCCAAATGGACTTGTTTGAACCTAATAGAGCCCAAATGGACTTTTTAGGTCATATAGGAGCTAATCGGGCCAATTTCTACTTCTTTGGTCCTATTGGAGCCCAAATGGACTTGTTTGATCCTAATAGAGCCCAAATGGACTTTTTAGGTCATATAGGACCTAACGGGGTCAATTTGTACTTCTTTGGTCCTATTGGAGCCCAAATGGACTTGTTTGATCCTAATAGAGCCCAAATGGACTTGTTAGGTCATAAAGGACCTAACTGTGCCAAATTGTACTTCTTTGGTCTTATTGGAGCCCAAATGGACTTGTTTGATCTTAATAGAGCCTAAACGGACTTTTTAGGTCATATAGGACCTAACTGTGCCAATTTGTACTTCCTTGGTCCTATTGGAGCCCAAATGGACTTGTTTGATCCTAATAGAGCCCAAATGGACTTTTTAGGTCATATAGGACCTAACTGGGTCAATTTGTACTTCTTTGGTCCTATTGGAGCCCAAATGGACTTGTTTGATCCTAATAGAGCCCAAATGGACTTTTTAGGTCATATAGGACCTAACTAGGCCAATTTGTACTTCCTTGGTCCTATTGGAGCCCAAATGGACTTGTTTGATACTAATAGAGCCCAAAAGGACTTGTTAGGTGATATAGGATCTAACTGTGCCAATTTATACTTCTTTGGTCCTATTGGAGCCCAAATGGACTTGCTTGATCAAATAGATCCCAAATGGACTTTTCGGTCCAAATTGGGCCAATTGCCCCGAACGGCCCAATTGTAATTCTTTGGTCCTAATGGAGCCCAAATGGACTTGTTTGAACCTAATAGAGCCCAAATGGACTTTTTAAGTTATATAGGACCTAACTGGGCCAATTTGTACTTCTTTGGTCCTATTGGAGCCCAAATGGACTTGTTTGAGCCCAATTAAGGGCAAAATGCGCTTTTTCGGTCATATAGGACCTAACTGGTCCAATGTGTACTTCTTTGGTCCTATTGAAGCCCAAATGGACATGTTTGATCCTAATAGAGCCAAAATGCACTTTTTAGGTCATATAAGACCTAACTGGGCCAATTTGTACTTCTTTGGTCCTATTGGAGCCCAAATGGACTTGTTTGATCCTAATAGAGCCCAAATGGACTTTTTAGGTCATATAGGACCTAACTTGGCCAATTTGTACTTCTTTGGTCCTATTGGAGCCCAAATGGACTTGTTTGATCCTAATAGAACCAAAATGGACTTTTTAGGTCATATAGGACCTAACTAGGTCAATTTGTACTTCTTTGGTCCTATTGGAGCCCAAATGGACTTGTTTGATCCTAATAGGTCCTAATGGACATTTTAGGTCATATAGGACCTAACTGTGCCAATTTGTACTTCTTTGGTCCTATTGGAGCCCAAATGGACTTGTTTGATCCTAATAGAGCCCAAATGGACTTGTTAGGTCATAAAGGACCTAACTGGGTCAATTTGTACTTCTTTGGTCCTATTGGAGCCCAAATGGACTTGTTTGATCTTAATAGAGCCAAAATGCACTTTTTAGGTCATATAGGACCTAACTGGGCCAATTTGTACTTCTTTGGTCCTATTGGAGGCCAAATGGACTTGTTTGTTCCTAATAGAGCCCCAATGGACTTGTTTGATCCTAATAGAGCCCAAATCGACTTGTTAGGTCGTAAAGGACCTAACTGGGCCAATTTGTACTTCTTTGGTCCTATTGGAGACCAAATGGACTTGTTTGATCCTAATAGAGTCCAAATGGACTTTTTAGGTCATATAGGACCTAACTGGGCCAATTTGTACTTCTTTGGTCCTAATGGTGCCCAAATGGACTTGTTTGACCCTAATAGAGCCCAACTGGACATTTAAGGTCATAAAGGAGCTAACTGTGCCAATTTGTACTTCTTTGGTCCTATTGGTGCCCAAATGGACTTGTTTGATCCTAATAGAGCTCAAATGGACTTGTTTGATCCTAATAGAGCCAAAATGCGCTTTTTAGGTCATATAGAACCCAACTGTGCCAATTTGTACTTCTTTGGTCCTATTGGATCCCAAATGGACTTGTTTGATCCTAATAGAGCCCAAATGGACGTTTTAGGTCATATAGGACCTAACTGGGCCAATTTGTACTTCTTTGGTCCTAATGGAGCCCAAATGGAATTGTTTGACCCTAATAGAGCCCAAATGGACTCTTTAGGTCATATAGGACCTAACTGGGCCAATTTGTACTTCTTTGGTCCTAATGGAGCCCAAATGGACTTGTTTGAGCCCAATTAAGGCCAAAATGCACTTTTTAGGTCATATAGGACCTAACTGGTCCAATTTGTACTTTTTTGGTCCTAATGGAGCCCAAATGGACTTGTTTGATCCTAATAGAGCCCAACTGGACATTTTAGTTCATATAGGAACTAACTGGGCCTATTTGTACGTCTTTGGTCCTATTGGAGCCCAAATGGACTTGTTTGATCCTAATGGAGCCCAAATGAACTTTTTAGGTCATATAGTACCTAACTGGGCCAATTTGTACTTCTTTGGTCTTATTGGAGCCCAAATGGACTTGTTTGATCCTAATTGAGCCAAGATGCACTTTTTAGGTCATATAGGACCTAACTGGGCCAATTTGTCCTTCTTTGGTCCTATTGGAGCCCAAATGGACTTGTTTGAGCCCAATTAAGGCCAAAATGCACTTTTTAGGTCATATAGGACCTAATCTGGGCCAATTTGTACTTCTTTGGTCCCATTGGAGCCCAAATGGACTTGTTTGATCCTAATAGAGCCCAAATGGACTTTTTAGGTCAAATAGGACATAACTGGGCCAATTTGTACTTCATTGGTCCTAATGGAGCCAAAATGGACTTCTTTGATCCTAATAGAGCCCAAATAAACTATTTAGGACCTAATTGGGCCAATTGCCCCAAACGGCCCAATTGTAATTCTATGGTCCTAATGGAGCCAAAATGGACTTGTTTGATCCTAATGGAGCCCAAATGGACTTGTTTGATCCTAATAGAGCCCAAATGGACTTGTTTGATCGTAGTGGAGCCCAAATGGACTTTTTAGGTCATATAGGACCTAATTGGGCCAATTTGAACTTCTTTGGTCCTAATGGAGCCCAAATGGACTTGTTTGTTCCTAATAGAGCCCCAATGGACTTGTTTGATCCTAATAGATCCCATATGGACTTGTTAGGTCATAAAGGACCTAACTGGGGGCCAATTTGTACTACTTTGGTCCTAATGGAGCCCAAATGGCCGTGTTTGATCCTGAGAGAGACAAAATGGACATTTTAGGTCATAAAGGACCTAATCGGGGCAATTTGTACTTCTTTGGTCCTATTGGAGCCCAAATGGACTTGTGTGATCCTAATAGAGCCCAAATGGAGTTTATAGGTCATATAGGACCTATCTCGGGCCAATTTGAACTTCTTTGGTCCTATTGGAGCCCAAATGGACTTGTTTGATCCTAATAGAGTCAAAATGCACTTTTTTTGTCATATAGGACCTAACTGGGTCAATTTGTACTTCTTTGGTCCTATTGGAGCCCAAATGGACATGTTTGATCCTAATAGAGCCCAAATGGACTTTTTAGGTCATATAGGACCTAACTGGGTCAATTTGTACTTCTTTGGTCCTATTGGAGCCCAAATGGACATGTTTGATCCTAATAGAGCCCAAATGGACTTTTTAGGTCATATAGGACCTAACTGAGCCAATTTGTACTTCTTTGGTCCTATTGGAGCCCAAATGGACTTGTTTGATCCTAATAGAGCCCAAATGGACTTTTTAGGTCATATAGGACCTAACTGGGCCAATTTGTACTTCTTTGGTCCTATTGGAGCCCAAATGGACTTGTTTGATCCTAATAGAGCCAAAATGCACTTTTTTGGTCATATAGGACCTAACTGAGCTAATTTGTACTTCTTTGGTCCTATTGGAGCCCAAATGGACTTGTTTGATCCTAATAGAGTCCAAATGGACTTTTTAGGTCATATAGGACCTATCTCGGCCAAAATGGACTTGTTTGAACCTAATAGTGCCCAGCTGGACATTTTAGGTCATAAAGGACCTAACTGGGCCAATTTGTACTTCTTTGGTCCTAATGGAGCCCAAATGGACCTGTTTGATCCTAATAGAGCCCAAATGGACTTTTTAGGTCATATAGGACCTATCTGGGCCAATTTGTACTTCTTTGATCCTATTGGAGCCCATGTGAACACCCCAATTTGACCGGGTTCACCAAAAATTTCAAAAAAAAAAAATAAAAAAAAATAATAATAATAATAAAATAAAAAATTTTGCAAAGGAAATAAAAATAAAAATAATAAAATGATTAAAACCATATCATCATCATCCCTAGCAACCACTTTATTTTGAATTTGAATTTAATTTTCAAATCAGAGATACTGGACATATTTTTAGGATCAGATAGCAATCCTAATCTTGGCGGGATTTTAGGATCAAGATGAGAGGAATGGGCATTATAAAAAGCATAACACAGATCAGAAAAAGGATCCGGTTTTTCTTGGTTGGCCTTCCTCTTCCCATTCTGTTTATGTTTTTTTCGCGTGGCTTTTCTTCTTCTTCACCAGGAACTAGTTTTTTCAGATCTCATTTTCTTTCCTTACCTTCTTCCTTCATCCATCAAACCAATCACTCTCCCTTCAAACTTCATCTTCTCCTTTCCTCTAGAAGCAGTCCACCACCTCTCATCTTCCAAGCTCCGCCACCTCGCGCGACTCAGACCCACGCACACCACGACTCGGATCTGGTCTCTTTCTGCCGTCCCTCCTCGCGCCGCCAGTACCACACCACAGCAGCTCGCCCCGGACCCGGATCCACTACCATCTCAGCCTCAGCAGCGAAGCCTCGCTGTTCCGCCGTCGCGCCGTCAGCTTCTGCTGTTCTCTCCCGGTCTCGCACGAACAGATGGCGACTCCACTGGGGAAATTTCGAGAGTCAAGCCTAAGTAATGAGTTGTGCATTTTGGTATTTATTGTTTACCCCTTTTATTGTTTTCTTTTATCTTATTTATTTATTTATTTATTTATTTTTATTTATTTTTATTTTTATTTTTATTTTATTTTGTTGATTCCTTTTCGCTTTAATAATCATTTTTACACTAGGATAGAAGACCATGGTATTCGTTGTTTTCTTGTCTTTCAGGTTCAAGTAGTTTTGGATTGTACAGGTTTGTATGCCTCCAGCACACACAACACCGACACTCATTTTCACACACTTTCAGCTCTATACTCGAGCTTGTGGGACCTTAAGAATTAGGCAGTGACTCGACATTGTCATTGCAGGCCTAGTGCCTCTCTGATATTTGTTGACTCACCACTCGGATTGTTACTAGTGTCATGGACTAATCATCCTGGAGGGTTTATCCCTACTTGTGATTAGGTTCATGAACTAGGTCCTTGACAAGGGCAATCTGGGGACCATGACCTTTAGAAGTCTAGACCCGTCCTAAAGTTTATACTACTAAATTGACTTAGTGGCCGCTCGACTTAGAAGTTGTCATCATAGGTACATTTGATTAGGCCCTACCTCATAAGACACTTGGAGGCGTACCATATCTCCCTTGTGTTTTTCTATTTATTTACTTATTTATTTATTTTTACTTCATTTCCCTTCGTGTTTTAACAAATGGTTAATAAATAAATAAAATACATACTATATATATATATATATATATATATATATATTGCTTTAATTTATTATTTTTATTATTATTTTTTTTTTTACTTTTTGTAAAAATAATATATATATTTTTAGGTGATTCTCTTTTGTGGAGGAAATACGCTATCTCAGGTAGCAAGGAACGAAAATGTCTAACTCTAGCAATGCAATTGGCCTGAAGAAGAATATTAGAATTGATGTGAAAATCAATGATGTGAAGACTTTAATGGAAATCAGTCGCTTGATGCCAAAAGAAGTATGTTCAGAGTTTGCAACCAAGTATGGGAAGATTTTGGACTTATTACACATAAAGATAGATGCTTTGGGCTTGAGTGCTTTGGCCCAATATTGGAACCCGAATTTGAGGTGTTTCGAATTGCCAAATTTGGATACGACACCGACTATAGAAGAATATGCATACATGCTACGGATGCCTCTTCCAAGGGAGTCTCGTGTTTATTTCTATTATGGCCAGCATGTTAGTGATGGGAAGGTTGCAGAGTTGTTGGGAATTCTACCGAAGCCATCAGACAAAATGGAAAAAGGAGTCTGTCGAGGTCCGAGGCGAAGATTCCTTGAAGTTTATCTCCAGGAACTAGCACGACAAAATAATTGGGTTATCTTCAAGCGGGTGTTAGCTTTAACCATTTATGGGCTGGTGCTTTTCCCCTTTATACCAGACATGGTGGATTACGCAGCCTTGGATGTCTACTACAAGGTCGAAGAATATACTGTGAATCCTGTTCCCGCACTTTTGGCGTAAACATTCCTATCATTGCAAGTTTGCCATGAAAGTCAACAAGGCAAATTACGATGTTGTGCACAAATGTTGTATGTTTGGATCGTGACTCACATGTATGCTCGAAATTATGTTAGTGGGATTGATGACCCTTTGAGGAGATTCCATCACATTTCGATAAAGCCGCACAAACCCAATGAATGGAGACAAGAATTTGATAAGGTTGATTCGAAAGGTTTTTGCTGGATGTGTCCTTGGTATAAAGGAAATACAGTCATCTTCAATTGTGGGAATTTCTCGAATATTCCTTTGATGGGACCAAGGGGTTGCGTGTCATATTCTCCGGCACTTGTGATTCGACAATTGAAATGGACTCAACAGGAACCACTTGAAGAAGTGTTAGGTGGAATTTCGTTCTTATATCAAGAATGCGAGGTTGTCAAGAATACAACAATAGCTGTTAGATCCGCCTGGAGCAACATACGGGAACTGGGATCTAATGAGTTGGGATGACAAATTATTTCTCGTACTAAAAACTACGAGGCATGGAGGAAAGCAAGGAAAGACAACCGTGTTATTTCGAGACCAATCTCGCATGAAGATGAAAATCCGCAAATGGAAGCAGAAATGTTAAAGAAGATCGAGGTTATGATGGCCCAGATGAGAGTGCTAGAGGAAAAGAATGAAACAGATCAAATCACCATTGACGCGCTCCAACACCGAATCCAGAAGTTAAACATGAGGATAGAACATTTGAAAGATGAATGTGCCGATGCATATGAAGCCGCAGCTCCAGCGAAGAGAGCAAGGAAGGGGAATATGAAAGAGTCAGAAGTTCAAGGATTACTAGCAAGGATAGAGGATCAAAAAAAGGCGTTGGCACAAATCTTCAAAGAAAAAGAAGACTTGGGGGCAAAAATTGAAGTGCACGTTCAGACAATCCAGATGTTGGAGGAAAGCATAGGATCTCTACAAGAAGCCTTAACTCATGCTGAGCGCTACTCTGATGAAGGTTGGAATGCAGCTGCGACTATACGCGAATCATTGAAAAAATCGCAAGAGAAAGAGCAGCAGTTGTGGATGAGGCTCCGGATGTTCGAAAGGGAGAAACAACAATATGAGGATGAGATCAGACAACAGGAAGAATGGCTAGAGAACTGGGAATCCGTGGCAAAAGATTTGAAGGCTGACAGAGATGCTTGGAAGAAAAGATATGAACACCTCTCAGGAAGTTTGCAATACCATACCTATCAGTTTGTAGGTCACCTCGAGGAAGCACTAGTCCAAACTCGCATGAATGACGGATCTACAATACCTCCAAAAATAGTTCGCTTCATGAAGTATTGTAGGGGTCTTGCTAGCGGGTTCAAAAGGAAGACTTTAAAACTTTTGATGTAATTCTGTTAGACGGGAGACATTGTATTTTCTTTTCAAAGAAATAAAAGTTTTGTTTGGGGTTACATCCATCAATAAATTCTGCTCTATCTTATGGTGTGTTGCAAGTAGGCCTGTATGATTGCATTGCTAGTGAATGATGCTGTCTATTGAGGGACACATGTTCCCATGGATTTGTCATCAACCACGGATTAACCTAAGGGGGATGTGCCCCTAGATGGGGGTGAAGTGGTTTTTGGAATTCATGGTTTTTCAGATACTTTTATCTTTCTTTTAATAATAATAATAATAATTGACGATTTTTCAAACAGAGCTAAAAACACGAATCTGAGGGTTCGAGAATCATTGCGCGACCTAAGAAAGACGATACCAATCAAACCCGAGTTCACAACACAAGATCTCGGACCAGGATGGCTGCCAACGATCCTGAGACAGGAAGGAACTTGAGTTTAGAAGTAGAAGAATTTAGGGGAAGGGTGACTGAAATCTCTCAAAACTCAAGCAAGGTTGGAGGCTATACTACAGGATATGAGGGAATCTCTTAGCAGTGCTTGGTGCAAATAGAACTGAAATGAAGATGACACACGTGTAAGCATACAGCCTAGCCCTCTCCATGGTAACCGTGCCAATGTTTTCAAGCATAAGCCATAGCCCTACTCAGGGGAATGTCGGGTTACACAGAACCCATAGTGATCCCCATCGGGAAGGATATCGCCCCATCGAGAATGTGTATCATAAGGTCAGCTGGATATGCAGGACTTACATGGGAAAAGCCCCATGTATCCATTCCCGAACAATCTAGGGGAATTCAGTTTGGACCCGATAAGATGAAGGAAGAGTGGATGGAGAAGGTAGAAGAACAAATAAAAGAGATCAAAGGCTCAAATACTTATGGCCTTCTCAAGATTGAAGAACTTTGTCCTGCCACAAATGTTGTGATTCCTAAGGATTTCAAAATTCCTGATTTTTCCAAATATGACGGAAGTGGGAACCCACGATTCCATTTGATTAGCTATGGCACCAAAATGGCCATCTGGTCCAAGGATGACAAGTTCCTCATTGGCTTTTTCCATGAAAGTTTGACCGGAATCGCACTAGAGTGGTACCTTCAGTTAGACCATTCTAAGATCTCTCGGTAGACAGAATTAGCCGATTTGTTCATGGATCAATACAAATTCAATTTGGACATAGCTCCGACCCGTGAACAGTTGACTACAATGCAGAAGAAGAGTGATGAATCCTTCAAACAGTATGCACAAAGGTGGAGGAGTTTGGCTGCTCAAGTTCAGCCGCCGCTGATGTTGTCCGAAATGTGCTCATACTTTTTGGGAACCCTGGGATCCCCCTTTATCGGAGCAATGGCAGGAGTAGCTTATAGGTATTTCTCTGACTTGATTGTTGCAGGGGAAAGAATTGAAATCCTAGCCAGAGCCGGGAAATTGCCAACTGACATGGAAGGCAGTGCATCCAAGAAGGGGTTCCAGCCCAAGAAGAAGGAAGCAAAAGCAAATTATGTGCAACACCAGCAAAACTTTGGACCTCGACACGTCCCTTCATACCCAAGGTACCAAGCACCATATCAGACCCAAACACCATTTTACCCACCTCAACAGGCCTCGCCAACCATCACCCAGCCACAAAACCAAATAAATAACATCCCTACCCCTCAACCATACAACCCCACTTGCCCAACCTATATTCATTATCCACCTGCACCTCAACAAAACCATCCAAGCTACCCTCGACCTCACTCAAATTTTCCAAATCAGGGACGTTCCCAATATCAAAATCTGCCTCCTTTCCCAAGACCTGCCTATCTCCAATGCAGATTTGTTCAAACAACTATTTGATCGTCACCTAATCGCAGGAAACCCCAGTACGGCCTATGGAACCACCTTTCCTCGCTTGGTACAATCCAAACTTGACTTGAAAATATCACATGGATGCCCTGGGACATTCCATTGAAGAATGTGAGGCCTTCAAGACAGCAGTAAGAAAATTGATTGCTTGTGGAAGATTGGGTTTCAAAGAAGATTATGGGCCTAGCATTGTTAATAACCCAATCCCAAACCATAATGCGGGAAATAGCGTGAATAACTTGGAAGTGAAAAGGCCTCAAGTCAAGAAGGTTTTGGAATTGCGAACCCCAATGCAAGAAGTATTCGCAGGGCTCAAGAAAGCAGGATATGATATTGTTGCACCAGTGAAGCTAATTGGAGAAAAAGAGAAGTATTATGGTGATTTAAGTTGTGATTATCATCATGGGCAGGTAGGGCATGATATCGAAACTTGTTGGGACTTTAAGGTCCGAGTCCAAGGATTACTTACCTTGTGGGTGTTACAAGCTAGTCTAGGTTCGACTGAAGAAGTTAGTATGGTTGAAAAAGTTGTGCTCCTGGATACCACCTATGGATGATGCGCCTAGCACCAGAAAAAGTGGTTGTAAAGGTGAAAAAGCCAACTCCTTTTGCTTATAATGATACACGCTACTGTACCCGGAATTATGAACAGAAAGTCGAGCTAGTAGGAGGGGCGGGAGAAACTTCGAAGGCCCAGGTTACTAATGTTGTGAGAATTGGAGGCATCACAAAAAGTGGGCGATACTATGGCCCGGTAGAAGAAGAAGCAAGGAAGAATACCAAAGATGAAGGAAAAGAGAAGGAAGAAGAAGAAGAAGAGTTTCTGAAGATCATGAAACAAAGTGAATACGATGTGATAGAGCAGTTGAAGAAAACACCGGCAAGAATATCCCTTTTGTCGCTTGTCCTCATATCAGAAATGCATCGTAAGGCATTATTGAAGGTGTTGAATGAAGCTTATGTTAATCGCGACGTCACGCTGGAGAATGTAGTAAACATGGTGGATCCAGTGAGGCGGATCAACGTGATCAATTTCTCGGAAGATGAGGTGTTTTTGAAGTTTAGAGGTAGTCCTAAGGCACTCCACATTACCCTAAGGTGCAAAGGATTTGTGATTGCGAAGGTGCTTATAGATGGTGGCTCGGCATTGAATGTGATTCCGTTGTCCACTCTAGAGCAGCTAAACATAGGCTTGACGGATTTGACACCCCAAGAGATTATTGTGCGAGCCTTTGATGGGACGGCAAGAGGGATCTTAGGGGAAATAACTCTGCCCCTCGAAGTAGGGCCTAGTTGTTTCCGCGTTCTCTTTCAAGTCATGGAGATCCAGCCAACTTATACCATGCTCCTAGGAAGGCCTTGGATTCATGAAGCTGGTGTTGTTCCATCAACATTGCATCAGTGTCTGAAATATATTCAGGAAGGGGCTGTAATTACCATCCGCGGTGAAGAGGAAATCATGCTTTCAAAACCTATTTCGGTACCATACGTAGAAAGTGCAGAGCAAGTCGAGGATGATTCCCTACGTAGTTTTGAAATCCTGAAGCCAGAGAGCAAGAAGGAGGAGCTGCCAATGCAAAATGTGAATGAAGTGGCAGTCCGTATAATGGAAAGGAATGGGTATCATAAAGGAAGAGGCCTAGGGGCAAGCCTCCAGGGGATCCCTCAACCGATTGCAGCAGTTACAAGAGATGGAAGACATGGACTAGGATACAATCCTTCTCTAGCAAAAGATATGAAGTACCTGACTCTCAGAGGCAAGAAAGAAGAAAGATAGGAATTTGATTATATCCCCCACTTGACAGATACTTTCTTAGCATCAACTGAAGTGATCTCGCCAAAAAAGTTGACTTCCCCTCATTTCACTATCAGTGCACTTGAAGAGGAGCAAGCAAGAAACCCTGTTATTTATCTCTCTGCTGACAATGAGGTCCTTAACAATTGGCAGTCTGAACCATTTTTTGATGTTATTTCCATGAAGTAATTACCTTTTTGTATCTCGTATAAACTGATGTTTACTTTGGTTGAGAAATGAATAAAATGAGTTAGTATGATTTTTCAAAGATTTTTCTTGGTGTCTTCCTTTCCCTACCCTTTATCTTATATCAATTGCATTTCATTTCTTGAATGATATCCTTGCCTATATTTCTCTTGTTTCAAACATTTTCTTTCAGGAACCTCACCACCGTCGAAGGTTTGTCTCACAAAAGGAACCTTGAAACCTCATTTACCGATTCCCATGCGGCCGTTGACGAAGACGATTCTGGGATTAGTGAGGAAGAAGAAGCCATTGAGGAATTTACAAAGTCAATAGAGCGCTCGTAAAATGGGTTCACTACAAATGATGAAGTTATAGAAGTGATTAATATGGGGACCGAGGAAGACAAGAAGGAGTTGAAAATAGTGGATAATCCGGAACGTGCGTAAATGGTCGCGCTATTTAAGGAGTACCTTGATGTGTTTGCATGGTCCTACAAAGATATGCCAGGATTGGATCCAGAGATAGCATCACATAAAATCCCACTATACCCGGATACGGTGGTGAAGAAACAAAGGTTGAGGAGGATGCATCCGGATATGTCACTAAAGATCAAAGAAGAGGTAACGGGCGCTTAGAAGCTGGGTTTGTGGAAGTGTCGAGACACCCGAATGGGTTGCTAATGTCGTATCAAAGATCAAAGAAGGATGGAAAAGTAAGAATGTGTGTGGATTACGAGAGATCTGAACAAAGCAAGTCCGAAGGATGACTTCTCATTGCCTCATATTGATGTCCTCGTAGACAAGACAAAGAAGGAACCACAGATTCTATTTCATGGATGGGTATTCGGGATACAATCAGATTCTCGTGGACGTCGATGATAAAGAGAAAACGACTTTCATCACCCCTTGGGGAACTTTTTTGTTACAGAGTAATGCCTTTTGTGCTGAAGAATGCCGGAGCTACCTACCAGCGTGCTATGGTAGCATTGTTCCATGATATGATGCACAAGGAAATAGAGGTATATGTGGATGACATAGTGGCTAAGTCTAAGGAGGGGGAAAGTCATGTAGCAGTTTTCCATAAGTTATTTGAGAGATTAAGGAAGTACAATCTGAGACTCAATCCCACAAAATGTGTGTTTGGACCTCAACTGGGAAATTGTTGGGTTTTGTGGTCAACAGGGAAGGAATACAAGTGCAGCCGAAAAGGCAAAGGCGATCAGGGACATGCCAACTCCCAAGAATGAACGAGAAGTATGGGGTTTTCTAGGGATATTAAATTACATTGCCCGATTCATTGCTAACTTGACAAGCACGTGTGAGCCTATTTTCAAGCTATTAAAGAAGAATAATTCGAGGAGATGGAATGAGGAATGTCGTGAAGCCTTTGACAAAATAAAGGCATACCTATTAAACCCACTCAAGTGTTGGTGCCGCCCACTCAAGGTCGCCCTTTGATACTCGTATCTCACGATCCTCCCAACCTTAATGGGGGCAATGTTGGGGCAACATGACGAGTCCGGCAAGAGAGAACATGCAATTTACTATCTCGAGCAAGAAGTTTAATAATCTGCGAAGCCCGATACATGGCAATTGAGAAGACTTGTTGCGCATTGGTATGGACCTCCAAGAGACTCGGGCAATACATGTTATACTACACCACTTGGTTAATCTCTCGAATGGACCCTTTGAAGTACATCTTTGAAAGTCCTCACATATCATTAAGGGTCTCAAAGTGGCAAATGATATTATCGAATTCGATATTAAGTATGTGACCCGAAAACTCCGTTAAGGGAAGTGCAATTGCTGATCACTTAGTTGAAAACCCTATTGAGGGAGGACAGCCAATTATATCCGAGTTCCCCGATGGAGAGATACTCATCATTAGAAGAAGGTGAAACAGAGGAAGATGATATGTGGAAGATGTATTTTGATGGAGCAGTTAATATGCATGGAAGCGGCATAGGAGCGGTGGTTGTCTCTCCGAGGGCAAGCAATACCCGATAGGGTCGTTAAGCTCGAATTCGAATGCACCAACAATATTGCTGAGTATGAAGCATGTGAAAGTGGATTACAAGCAACAATTGGTCTTGGAATAAAACAACTAAAGGTCTTTGGAGATGCAGCCTTAATCATTTATCAAGTCAACGGCGAATGGCAAACTAAAGATCCCAAGCTTATCCCGTATCGTAAATACTTGACTCGTTAGTTGCAAAGTTTGATGAGATTACTTTCTCACTTGACTCGAGACAAGATCAATTTGCGGATGCTTTAGCCACATTAGCCGCTATACCAAGTCGGTCTCCATACCACCATCCACCTATTCAAGTGAAGGTACAAGATGAGCTAGCATACTGTGCACATGTGGAAGAAGAGCTCGATGGTAATCCTTGGTATCATGACATCAAGCAATATATGAAGAGTAGAACGTACAGCTGGAGCAAATGAAGTAAACAAGAGGACGATTCGTAGATTATCAATGTCCTTTTACTTAGATGGCGAAATTCTATATAAGAGGAACTATGATGGGGTCCTCATAAGTTGTGTTGATGCTCGTGAAGCTCTGGACTATCATGACGGAAGTTCACGAAGGGATATGTGGAACACATGCCAATGGTCACATGATGGCACACAAGATCCTACGAAATGGTCACTATTGGCTAACAATGGAAGCCGATTGTCCGGAGTATGTCCGAAAATGCCGTAAATGCCAAATATATGCAGATCGGATCAAAGCTCCACCGCTCCAACTACACAATCTGGTGTCTCCATGGCCATTTTCCATGTGGGAAATAGACGTCATTGGACCAATCAATCCCAAGGCTTCAAACGGACATCGCTTCATCCTGGTTGCAATAGATTACTTCACTAAATGGGTAGAAGCAACATCATATGCCAATATAACTCAAAAGGTGTTTACCAAGTTCCTAAAAAAGGATATTATTTGTCGCTATGGAATACCAGAAAGAATCATTACAGATAATGCTGCCAATCTTAATGGGGCGGATGTAAAGAAGTTATTATAGACTTTCAAAATCAAGCACCATAATTCCACCCCATATAGACCTCAGATGAACGGGGCGGTAGAAGCGGCCAACAAGAATGTCAAGAAAATTGTTGCTAAAATGGTCGTAAATTATAAGGATTGGCATGAAATGTTGTCATATACTTTGCACGCGTATCGTACCAATATACGATCAAGTACTGGGGCAACGCCTTTCTCATTGGTGTATGGAATGGAAGCTGTTTCTCCTATAGAAGTTGAAATCCCTTCATTAAGAGTGCTGATGGAAGCTGACTTGGAAGAATCAGAATGGGTAAAAGCTCGATATGATCAGTTAAACATGATTGAGGAAAAAAGATTGGTGGCCCTTTGTCATGGACAACTATATCAAAGAAGAATGGCTAAAGCCTTTAATAAGAAAGTCCGTCATAGAGAGTTTCAACCAGGTGATTTGGTGTTAAAGAAAATACTTCCCAACCAAGAAGATGCCCGAGGAAAATGGGCACCCAATTATGAAGGGCCATATATAGTAAAGCAGGCATACTCAGGAGGAGCCTTGGTCCTAACAGATGAAAACGGACGGGAGCTACCGAGACCTGTAAACTCTGATACCGTGAAAAAGTTCTATGCCTGATAAAAAAAAAAAGAAAAAAAAGGGAGAGCCCGTTAGGTCGAAAACCCGCGAGGGCGACCTAAACAAAAGTTAGGGCATAAAAAAAAAAAAGAAGTCCGTTAGGTCGAAAACCATGCAGGGCTGCCTAAGCATATGTTAGGGCATAAAAAAAGAGAAAGAGAGAGAAGTCCGTTAGGTTGAAAACCCGAAAGGGCGACCTAAGCAAAACTTAGGACAAAGAAGCTGAATCTTAGGCTGAAAACCCGCAAGGGCAGTTTAAGAGATATCTTAATATTCACCACACTGTGGGCAATTTTGCTCATAATCGGCTACACCGGGGCAATTTTGTTTATGACTGGCTACAATGGGGCAAAGAAAATCATTGAAATGTTAATGAAAGGATGTATGTGGAAGCTGAGACCAGGATCTGCGACGTCAAACAGTTGCTGGGAATTAGTTAAGAGGATCAAGGAACCAATACTGGGGCAAATTCTTATGCGGTTTTCTTTCCATTATCCCTTTTCTCACAATTCCCATACACCCCTTTGTATTTCCTCCTTTTATTTCCAATTTCCTTGTGTGCAATGTAAATTCTCATATTAAGGCAAGGATTTTATTCATCCATTCTTTTTGTGCTTAAATCATGCTTGCGCATTGAAATCATGTCTCAATTTAAGTAAATTTAAGTTTAATGGTATGATTGGATAATTTTAATGGTTACTTCAACGAATGGTTTGAACCAAAGAAAGCCCAGCATTTCAAAGTCAATAAGAAAGATAACGGTGCACAATGAGGAGAAAAGGAAAGCAATAATGAAAGTCTCCACGAGTCCTAGTCTTGAAGGAAATAGTCGCTCTATGTGTTTCCACTGCTTTGTAAAAGAAGCCCCTCTAATCAAAAGACACTGACTCAGAGTTGTTGATAAACAAAGGTTTGATTGGTCGAAGTCTTTTAATGGAGCGTGTGATTCAGTTGTAATCGAGACAAAGGTAAAAGAAAAGTTTTTAAGAAAAAGTAAATTACCATCATTTTATTTTGGGATCTGAGGCCCGTTGCAAATTTATTTTTCGAGCTCTGAGGCTCACTATTAATTTTATTTTTGGGATCTGAGGCCTACTGCAATTTATTTTTCGAGCTCTGAGGCTCACTGCATTTTATTTTGGGCTCTGAGGCCCGTTGCAAATTTATTTTTCGAGCTCTGAGGCTCACCATTAATTTTATTTTTGGGATCTGAGGCACACTGCAATTTATTTTTGAGCTCGGGGGCCCACTGCAATTTATTTTTGGGATCGGGCCCCCATTTATTTTTCGAGCTCTGAGGCTCACTGAAAATTTATTTTTGTGATCTGAGGCCCACTGCAATTTATTTTTCGAGCTCTGTGGCTCACTGCATTTTATTTTTGGGATCTGAGGCCCACTGCAATTTATTTTTTGAGCTCTGAGGCTCACTGCGAATTTATTTTTGGGCTCGAGGCTCACCGCAAATTTATTTTTGGGCTCGAGGCTCACTGCATTTTATTTTTGGGATCCGAGACCCACCGCACTTATTTTTCGAGCTCGAGGCTCACCGTGAGGTCCACCGCATTTTATTTTTCGAACTTTGAGGATCACCGTCACTTTTATTTTCCAAGCTCTAAAGCTTAATCTTCTCCAGCCTGTTTTCCCATCCCGGCTAAAATGTGAGTTCATTTTCTTTACTAGTTCCTTACTATTACCACATGAAAAATCGTTCTTTTTTTCATGTATTCTAGTAATGAACAAGTAAAGAGGGGCAACTGTGAACACCCCATTTTGACTGGGTTCACCAAAAATTTCAAAAAAAAAAATAATAAATAATAATAATAATAATAATAAAATAAAAAAATTTTGCAAAGGAAATAAAAATAAAAATAATAAAATGATTAAAACCATATCATCATCCTCCCTAGCAACCACTTTATTTTGAATTTGAATTTAATTTTCAAATCAGAGATACTGGACATATTTTTAGGATCAGATAGCAATCCTAATCTTGGCGGGATTTTAGGATCAAGATGAGAGGAATGGGCATTATAAAAAGCATAACACAGATCAGAAAAAGGATCCGGTTTTTCTTGGTTGGCCTTCCTCTTCCCATTCGGTTTATGTTTTTTCGCGTGGCTTTTCTTCTTCTTCACCAGGAACCAGTTTTTTCAGATCTCATTTTCTTTCCTTACCTTCTTCCTTCATCCATCAAACCAATTACTCTCCCTTCAAACTTCATCTTCTCCTTTCCTCTAGAAGCAGTCCACCACCTCTCATCTTCCAAGCTCCGCCACCTCGCGCGACTCGCACTCCACGCACACCACGACTCGGATCGGGTCTCTTTCTCGTCCCCCTCCTCGCGCCACCAAGCACCACACCACAAAGAGCTCGCCCGACCGGATCCACTACTGCCTCAGCCACCACGACGTTGTTGTGATCCACGAACCGCACCTCCGTCCCGTTCTTGCCGCCGCAGCACCGCTGTCCCTAGCCGCGCCGCCGTCCTTGACCGCCCGCTGCCATCGCCCGGGGTGACCAGGCTCGCTGCTGCTCCCACTTCTTCGATCTTGTGTGCAGGTGAAGGTGAGGGAGAAGGGCCTCTCGTTCTGCTTTGGGTATCATCCCAACGTCCTTGCTCGCTCGATACATCTATCAAAGATTTAGTAGTTTATTTCATTTTTGATTTTTGCTATTATTTTATTTTATTTCATTCCTTTCTTTTTGTTATTTCTTCATAAACTTAAATCAAATGATAAACTTTGATTATTGGGCTGGTTGGTTGGCTGAATGGCCCAAGTAAGTGAGTCCGACAAACTAAAAATAATCGGCTAAAAAACATTGGAATCTAATTTTTTTTCATTATTTTCTTATGGCTTGATTTTGTTAAAGTAAATAAATAAAATATAATAAAACGAAACACTTGAGAATAATTATTTGGGGATTGTTTTGTGAGAGTTCCACACTCAATTCCTTAGATACGAGATAGCTCTGTGAACGCATCTGTCATGTTCTACCTCGTTTAGGAGTCCTCGATAAAACAAAAAAAGAAATATACATATATATAAAAAAACCTTTTTATTAAAATAAAAGAAAACTTTTTCATAAAAAATAAAAACGATCAACAAAAGGAAATATTTTCAACAAGAACTACGTGGCTTTGAGTTTCCCCATCGAAGTAGGGAATACGTAGGAGCGGGACCAATCATCTCGTCAAGCCAAAATTAATTTTCCCATTATTTTTTGTATTCTTTTAATTTATCTAATGTGGATAATCAATTAAGAATTTATTTGATGTTTTTTTTGGATTGCTCTATGACAAGTGTCGTGCTCAATCCCCTAGTTTTGAGGTGGCCCTATGGACTTATGTGCTGTGTTCAACCTCATTTAGGAACCAATAAAGGAACATAAAAATAAAGAAAATATTAATAAATAAACAAATCCTTCCTCCCAAATATTTTTGGGGTAAACAAATAAATAATTTAATTTTGCACGATTAATTCAAGGTACCATTCGTAGGATGGGCGATGTAGGGTGCCTAACACCTTCCCTACTCGTAACCGACTCCCGAACTCGGCTTGGTTTCAAAGACCGTTTTTTTTAGGGTTTTCCAATTTTTCCTAAGTTAAATAAAATTGGTGGCGACTCTACTTTTCCTTAAAATTTCTTTTTACCGCCGTCCCTGCCGTAATTTTTGGTTGCGACAACCCAAATGGACTTGTTTGATCCTAATAGAGCCAAAATGCACTTTTTAGGACATATAGGACCTAAGTGGGCCAATTTGTACTTCTTTGGTCCTAATGGAGGCCAAATGTACTTGTTTGATCCTAATAGAGCCCCAATGGACTTGTTTGATCCTAATAGAACCCAACAGGACATTTTAGGCCACATAGGACCTAACTGGTCCAATTTGTACTTCTATGGACTTGTTTGATCCTAATAGAGCCCAAATGGACTTTTTAGGTCATATAGGACCTAACTGGGCCAATTTGTACTTCTTTGGTCCTAATGAAGCCCAAATGGACTTGTTTGATACTAATAGAGCACAAATGGACTTTTTAGGTCAAATAGGACCTAACTGGGTCAATTTGTACTTCTTTGGTCCTAATGGAGCTAAAATGGACTTCTTTGATCCTAATAGAGCCCAAATGAAATATTTAGGACCTAATTGGGCCAATTGCCCCTAACGGCCCAATTGTAATTCTTTGGTCCTAATGGAGCCCAAATGGACTTGTTTGATCCTAATGGAGCCCAAATGGACTTGTTTGATCCTAATAGAGCCCAAATGGACTTGTGTGATCCTAGTAGAGCCCAAATGGACTTGTTTGATCCTCATAGAGCCCAAATGGACTTGTTTGATCCTAGTGGAGCCCAAATGGACTTTTTAGCTCATATAGGACCTAATTGGGCCAATTAGTACTTCTTTGGTCCTAATGGAGCCCCAATGGACTTGTTTGATCCTAATAGAGGCCATATGGACTTGCCAGGTCATAAAGGACCTAACCGGGCCAATTTGTACTACTTTGGTCCTAATGGAGCCCAAATGGACCTGTTTGATTCTAATAGAGCCCAAATGGATTTTTTAGGTCATAAAGGACCTAACTGGGCCAATTTGTACTTCTTTGGTCCTATTGGAGCCCAAATGGACTTGTGTGATCCTAATAGAGCCCAAATGGATTTGTGTGATCCTAATAGAGCCCAAATGGACTTGTTAGGTCATAAAGGACCTAACTGTGCCAATTTATACTTCTTTGGTCCTATTGGAGCCCAAATGGACTTGTTTGATCCTAATAGAGCCAAAATGCACTTTTTAGGTCATATATGACATAACTGGGCCAAATTGTACTTCTTTGGTCCTATTGGAGCCCAAATGGACTTGTTTGATCCTAATAGAGCCCAAATGGACTTTTTAGGTCATATAGGACCTAAGTCAGGTCAATTTGTACTTCTTTGGTCCTAATGGAGCCCAAATGGACTTGTTTGAGCCCAATTAAGGCCAAAATGCACTTTTAAGGTCATATAGGACCTAATCGGGCCAATTTGTACTTCTTTGGTCCTAATGGATCCCAAATGGACTTGTTTGATCCTAATAGAGCCCAACTGGACATTTTAGGTCATATAGGACCTAACTGGGCCAATTTGTACTTCTTTGGTCCTATTGGAGCCCAAACGGACTTGTTTGATCCTAATAGAGCCCAAATGGAGTTTTTAGGTCATATAGGACCTATCTGGACCAATTTGAACTTCTTTGGTCATATTGGAGCCCAAGTGGACTTGTTTGATCCTAATAGAGCCAAAATGCACTTTTTTTATCATATAGGACCTAATCTGGGCCAATTTGTACTTCTTTGGTCCTGTTGGAGCCCAAATGGACTTGTTTGATCCTAATAGAGCCCAAATGGACTTTTTAGGTCATATAGGACCTAACTGGGCCAATTTGTACTTCTTTGATCCTATTGGAGCCCAAATGGACTTGTTTGATCCTAATAGAGCCCAAATGGACTTTTTAGGTCATATGGGACCTAACTGGGCCAATTTGTACTTCTTTGGTCCTATTGGAGCCCAAATGGACTTGTTTGATCCTAATAGAGCCAAAATGAACTTTTTAGGTCATATAGGACCTAACTCGAGCCAATTTGTACTTCTTTGGTCCAATTGGAGCCCAAATGGACTTGTTTGTTCCGAATAGAGCCCAAAATGGACTTTTTAGGTCATATAGGACCTATCTGGGCCAAAATGGACTTGTTTGAACCTTATAGAGCCCAACTGGACATTTTAGGTCATAAAGGACCTAACTGGGTCAATTTGTACTTCTTTGGTCCTAATGGAGCCCAAATGGACCTGTTTGATCCTAATAGAGCCCAAATGGACTTTTTAGGTCAAATAGGACCTAACTTGGCCAATTTGCACTTCTTTGGTCCTAATGGAGCCAAAATGGACTTCTTGGATCCTAATAGAGCCCAAATGAACTATTTAGGACCTAATTGGGCCAATTGCCCCTAACGGCCCAATTGTAATTCTTTGGTCCTAATGGAGCCCAAATGGACTTGTTTGATCCTAATGGAGACCAAATGGACTTGTTTATCCTAATAGAGCCCAAATGGACTTGTGTGATCCTAGTAGAGCCCAAATGGACTTGTTTGATCCTAATAGAGCCCCAATGGACTTGTTTGATCCTAATAGAGCCCATATGGACTTGTTAGGTCATAAAGGACCTAACTGGGCCAATTTGTACTACTTTGGTACTAATGGAGCCCAAATGGCCCTGTTTGATCCTGATAGAGCCTAAATGGACTTTTTAGGTCATAAAGGACCTAACTGGGCCAATTTGTACTTCTTTGGTCTTATTGGCGCCCAAATGGACTTGTGTGATCCTAATAGAGCCCAAATGGACTTGTGTGATCCTAATAGAGCCCAAATGGACTTGTTAGGTCATAAAGGACCAAACTGTGCCAATTTGTACTTCTTTGGTCCTATTGGAGCCGAAATGGACTTTTTTGATCCTAATAGAGCCAAAATGCACTTTTTAGGTCATATATGACCTAACTGGGTCAAATTGTACTTCTTTGGTCCTATTGGTGCCCAAATGGACTTGTTTGATCCTAATAGAGCCCAAATGGACTTTTTAGGTCATATAGGACCTAACTGGGCCAATTTGTACTTCTTTGGTCCTAATGGAGCCCAAATGGACTTGTTTGAGCCCAATTAAGGCCAAAATGCACTTTTAAGGTCATATAGGACCTAACTGGGCCAATTTGTACTTATTTGGTCCTAATGGATCCCAAAAGGACTTGTTTGATCCTAATAGAGCCCAACTGGACATTTTAGGTCATATAGGACCTAACTTGGCCAATTTGTACTTCTTTGTCCTATTGGAGCCCAAATGGACATTTTAGGTCATATAGGACCTATTCGGGCCAATGATTGCACTTCTTTGGTCCTATTGGAACCCAAATGGACTTGTTTGATCCTAATAGGGCCAAAATGCACTTTTTTGGTCATATAGGACCTAACTGGGCCAATTTGTACTTCTTTGGTCCTATTGGAGCCCAAATGGACTTGTTTGATCCTAATAGAGCCCAAATGCACTTTTTAGGTCATATAGGACCTAACTGGGCCAATTTGTACTTCTTTGGTCCTATTGGAGCCCAAATGGACTTGTTTGATCCTAATAGAGCCCAAATGGACTTTTTAGGTTATATAGGACCTATTTGGGCCAAAATGGACTTGTTTGAACCTAATAGAGCCCAACTGGACATTTTAGATCATAAAGGACCTAACTGGGCCAATTTGTACTTCTTTGGTCCTAATGGAGCCCAAATGGACCTGTTTGATCCTAATAGAGCCCAAATGAACTTTTTAGGTCATATAGGGCCTATCCGGGCCAATTTGTACTTCTTTGGTCCAATTGGAACCCAAATGGACTTGTATGATCCTAATAGAACCCAAATGGACTTTTTAGGTCATATAGGACCTATCTGGGCCAAAATGGACTTGTTTGAACCTAATAGAGCCCAACTGGACATTTTAGGTCATAAAGGACCTAACTGGGCCAATTTGTACTTCTTTGGTCCTAATGGAGCCCAAATGGACCTGTTTGATCCTAATAGAGCCCAAATGAACTTTTTAGGTCATATAGGGCCTATCCGGGCCAATTTGTACTACTTTGGTCCTATTGGAACCCAAATGGACTTGTATCATCCTAATAGAACCCAAATGGACTTTTTAGGTCATATAAGACCTATCTGGGCCAAAATGGACTTGTTTGAACCTAATAGAGCCCAACTGGACATTTTAGGTCATAAAGGACCTAACTGGGCCAATTTGTACTTATTTGGTCCTAATGGAGCCCAAATGGACCTGTTTGATCCTAATAGAGCCCAAATGGACTTTTTAGGTCATATAGGACCTATCTGGGACAATTTGAACTTCTTTGGTCCTATTGGAGCCCAAATGGACTTGTTTGAGCCCTATTAAGGCCAAAATGCACTTTTAAGGTCATATAGGACCTAACTGGGCCAATTTGCACTTCTTTGGTCCTAATGGATCCCAAATGGACTTGTTTGATCCTAATAGTGCCCAACTGGACATTTTAGGTCATAAAGGACCTAACTGGGCCAATTTGTACTTCTTTGGTCCTAATGGAGCCCAAATGGACCTGTTTGATCCTAATAGAGCCCAAATGGACTTTTTAGGTCATATAGGACCTATCTGGGACAATTTGAACTTCTTTGGTCCTATTGGAGCCCAAATTGACTTGTTTGATCTTAATAGAGCCCAAATGGACTTTTTAGGTCATATAGGACCTATCTGGGCCAAAGTGGACTAGTTTGAACCTAATAGAGCCCAACTGGACATTTTAGGTCATAAAGAACCTAACTGTGCCAATTTGTACTTCTTTGGTTCTATTGGAGCCCAAATGGACTTGTTTGATCCTAATAGAGCCAAAATGCACTTTTTAGGTCATATATGACCTAACTGGGCCAAATTGTACTTCTTTGGTCCTATTGGTGCCCAAATGGACTTGTATGATCCTGATAGAGCCCAAATGGAATTTTTAGGTCATATAGGACCTAACAGGGCCAATTTGTACTTCTTTGGTCCTAATGGAGCCCAAATGGACTTGTTTGAGCCCAATTAAGGCCAAAATGCACTTTTAAGGTCATATAGGACCTAACTGGGCCAATTTGTACTTCTTTGGTCCTAATGGATCCCAAATGGACTTGTTTGATCCTAATAGAGCCCAACTGGACATTTTAGGTCATATAGGACCTAACTGGGCCAATTTGTACTTCTTTGGTCCTATTGGAGCCCAAACGGACTTGTTTGATCCTAATAGAGCCCAAATGGAGTTTTTAGGTCATATAGGACCTATCTGGGCCAATTTGAACTTCTTTGGTCCTATTGGAGCCAAAGTGGACTTGTTTGATCCTAATAGAGCCAAAATGCACTTTTTTTGTCATATTGGACCTAACTGGGCCAATTTGTACTTCTTTGGTCCTATTGGAGCCCAAATGGACTTGTTTGATCCTAATAGAGCCAAAATGCACTTTTTAGGTCATATAGGACATAACTGAGCCAATTTGTACTTCTTTGGTCCTATTGGAGCCCAAATGGACTTGTTTGATTAGAATAGAGCCCAAATGGACTTTTTAGGTCATATAGGACCTATCTGGGCCAAAATGGACTTGTTTGAACCTAATAGAGCCCAACTGGACATTTTAGGTCATAAAGGACCTAACTGGGTCAATTTGTACTTCTTTGGTCCTAATGGAGCCCAAATGGACCTGTTTGATCCTAATATAGCCCAAATGGACTTTTCAGGTCAAATAGGACCTAACTGGGTCAATTTGTACTTCTTTGGTCCTAATGGAGCCAAAATGGACTTCTTTGATCCTAATAGAGCCCAAATGAACTATTTAGGACCTAATTGGGCCAATTGCCACTAACGGCCCAATTGTAATTCTTTGGTCCTAATGGAGCCCAAATGGACTTGTTTGATCCTAATGGAGACCAAATGGACTTGTTTATCCTAATAGAGCCCAAATGGACTTGTGTGATCCTAGTAGAGCCCAAATGGACTTGTTTGATCATAATAGAGCCCAAATGGACTTGTTTGATCCTAATAGAGCCCCAATGGACTTGTTTGATCCTAATAGAGCCCATATGGACTTGTTAGGTCATAAAGGACCTAATCTGGGTCAATTTGTACTACTTTGGTACTAATGGAGCCCAAATGGACCTGTTTGATCCTCGATAGAAACCAAATGGACTTTTTAGGTCATAAAGGACCTAATCGGGCCAATTTGTACTTGTTTGGTCCTATTGGAGCCCAAATGGACTTGTGTGATCCAAATAGAGCCCAAATGGACTTGTGTGATCCTAATAGAGCCCAAATGGACTTGTTAGGTCATAAAGGACCAAACTGTGCCAATTTGTACTTCTTTGGTCCTATTGGAGCCGAAATGGACTTGTTTGATCCTAATAGAGCCAAAATGCACTTTTTAGGTCATATATGACCTAACTGGGCCAAATTGTACTTCTTTTGTCCTATTGGTGCCCAAATGGACTTGTTTGATCCTAATAGAGCCCAAATGGACTTTTTAGGTCATAAAGGACCTATCTCGGGCCAAAATGGACTTGTTTGAACCTAATAGAGCCCAACTGGACATTTTAGGTCATAAAGGACCTAACTGGGTCAATTTGTACTTCTTTGGTCCTAATGGAGCCCAAATGGACCTGTTTGATCCTAATATAGCCCAAATGGACTTTTCAGGTCAAATAGGACCTAATCTGGGTCAATTTGTACTTCTTTGGTCCTAATGGAGCCAAAATGGACTTCTTTGATCCTAATAGAGCCCAAATGAACTATTTAGGACCTAATTGGGCCAATTGCCCCTAACGGCCCAATTGTAATTCTTTGGTCCTAATGGAGCCCAAATGGACTTGTTTGATCCTAATGGAGACCAAATGGACTTGTTTATCCTAATAGAGCCCAAATGGACTTGTGTGATCCTAGTAGAGCCCAAATGGCCTTGTTTGATCATAATAGAGCCCAAATGGACTTGTTTGATCCTAATAGAGCCCCAATGGAGTTTTTAGGTCATATAGGACCTATCTGGGCCAATTTGAACTTCTTTGGTCCTATTGGAGCCCAAGTGGACTTGTTTGATCCTAATAGAGCCAAAATGGACTTTTTTTGTCATATAGGACCTAACTGGGCCAATTTGTACTTCTTTGGTCCTATTGGAGCCCAAATGGACTTGTTTGATCATAATAGAGCCCAAATGGATTTTTTAGGTCATATAGGACCAATCTGGGCCAATTTGTACTTCTTTGGTCCTATTGGAGCCCAAATGGACTTGTTTGATCCTAATAGAGCCCAAATGGACTTTTTAGGTCATATAGGACCTAAGTGGGCCAATTTGTACTTCTTTGGTCCTATTGGAGCCCAAATGGACTTGTTTGATCCTAATAGAACCAAAATGCACTTTTTAGGTCATATAGGAGCTAACTGAGCCAATTTGTACTTCTTTGGTCCTATTGGAGCCCAAATGGACTTGTTTGATTCGAATAGAGCCCAAATGGACTTTTTAGGTCATATAGGACCTATCTGGGCCAAAATGGACTTGTTTGAACCTAATAGAGCCCAACTGGACCTTTTAGGTCATAAAGGACCTAATCTGGGTCAATTTGTACTTCTTTGGTCCTAATGGAGCCCAAATGGACTGTTTGATCCTAATATAGCCCAAATGGACTTTTCAGGTCAAATAGGACCTAACTGGGTCAATTTGTACTTCTTTGGTCCTAATGGAGCCAAAATGGACTTCTTTGATCCTAATAGAGCCCAAATGAACTATTTAGGACCTAATTGGGCCAATTGCCCCTAACGGCCCAATTATAATTCTTTGGTCCTAATGGAGCCCAAATGGACTTGTTTGATCCTAATGGAGACCAAATGGACTTGTTTATCCTAATAGAGCCCAAATGGACTTGTGTGATCCTAGTAGAGCCCAAATGGACTTGTTTGATCATAATAGAGCCCAAATGGACTTGTTTGATCCTAATAGAGCCCCAATGGACTTGTTTGATCCTAATAGAGCCCATATGGACTTGTTAGGTCATAAAGGACCTAACTGGGTCAATTTGTACTACTTTGGTACTAATGGAGCCCAAATGGACCTGTTTGATCCTGATAGAAACCAAATGGACTTTTTAGGTCATAAAGGACCTAACTGGGCCAATTTGTACTTCTTTGGTCCTATTGGAGCCCAAATGGACTTGTGTGATCCTAATAGAGCCCAAATGGACTTGTTAGGCCATAAAGGACCAAACTGTGCCAATTTGTACTTCTTTGGTCCTATTGGAGCCGAAATGGACTTGTTTGATCCTAATAGAGCCAAAATGCACTTTTTAGGTCATATATGACCTAACTGGGCCAAATTGTACTTCTTTTGTCCTATTGGTCCCCAAATGGACTTGTTTGATCCTAATAGAGCCCAAATGGACTTTTTAGATCATATAAGACCTAACTGGGCCAATTTGTACTTCTTGGGTCCTAATGGAGCCCAAATGGACTTTGTTTGAGCCCAATTAAGGCCAAAATGCACTTTTAAGGTCATATAGGACCTAACCGGGCCAATTTGTACTTCTTTGGTCCTAATGGATCCCAAAAGGACCTGTTTGATCCTAATAGAGCCCAACTGGACATTTTAGGTCATATAGGACCTAACTTGGCCAATTTTTACTTCTTTGGTCCAATTTGAGCCCAAATGGACTTTTTAGGTCATATAGGACCTATCTGGGCCAATTTGAACTTCTTTGGTCCTATTGGAACCCAAATGGACTTGTTTGATCCTAATAGAGCCAAAATGCACTTTTTTGGTCATATAGGACCTAACTGGGCCAATTTGTACTTCTTTGGTCCTATTGGAGTCCAAATGGACTTTGTTTGATCCTAATAGAGCCCAACTGGACATTTTAGGTCATAAAGGACCTAACTGGGCCAAGTTGTACTTCTTTGGTCCTAATGGAGCCCAAATGGACCTGTTTGATCCTAATAGAGCACAAAAGGACTTTTTAGGTCATATAGGACCTATCTGGGACAATTTGAACTTCTTTGGTCCTATTGGAGCCCAAATGGACTAGTTTGATCTTAATAGAGCCCAAATGGACTTTTTAGGTCATATAGGACCTATCTGGGCCAAAATGGACTTGTTTGAACCTAATAGAACCCAACAAGACATTTTAGGTCATAAAGGACCTAACTGTGCCAATTTGTACTTCTTTGGTCCTATTGGAGCCCAAATGGACTAGTTTGATCCTAATAGATCCAAAATGCACTTTTTAGGTCATATATGACCTAACTGGGCCAATTTGTACTTCTTTGGTCCTATTGGTGCCCAAATGGACTTGTTTGATCCTGATAGAACCCAAATCGAATTTTTAGGTCATATAGGACCTAACAGGGCCGATTTGTACTTCTTTGTTCCTAATGGAGTCCAAATGGACTTGTTTGAGCCCAATTAAGGCCAAAATGCACTTTTAAGGTCATTTAGGACCTAACTGGGCCAATTTGTACTTCTTTGGTCCTAATGGATCCCAAATGGACTTGTTTGATCCTAATAGAACCCAAATGGACATTTTAGGTCATATAGGACCTAACTTGGCCAATTTGTACTTCTTTGGTCCTATTGGAGCCCAAATGGACTTGTTTGATACTAATAGAGCCCTAATGGACTTTTTAGGTCATATAGGACCTATCTGGGCCAATTTGAACTTCTTTGGTCCTATTGGAACCCAAATGGCCTTGTTTGATCCTAATAGAGCCAAAATGCACCTTTTTGGTCATATAGGACCTAACTGGGCCAATTTGTACTTCTTTGGTCCTAATGGAGGCCAAATGTACTTGTTTGATCCTAATAGAGCCCCAGTGGACTTGTTTGATCCTAATAGAGCCCAACAGGACATTTTAGGTCATATAGGACCTAACTGGTCCAATTTGTACTTCTTTGGTCCTATTGCACCCCAAATGGACTTGTTTGAGCCGAATTAAGGCCAAAATACACTTTTAAGGTCATATAGGACCAAACTGGGCCAATTTGTACTTCATTGGTCCTAATGGATCCCAAATGGACCAGTTTGATCCTGATAGAGCCCAAATGGACTTTTTAGGTCATAAAGGACCTAACTGGGCCAATTTGTACTTCTTTGGTCCTATTGGAGCCCAAATGGACTTGTGTGATCCTAATAGAGCCCAAATGGACTTGTCAGGTCATAAAGGACCTAACTGTGCCAATTTGTACTTCTTTGGTCCTATTGGAGCCCAAATGGACTTGTTTGATCCTAATAGAGCCAAAATGCACTTTTTTTGTCATATAGGACCTAACTGGGCCAATTTGTACTTCTTTGGTCCTATTGGAGCGCAAATGGACTTGTTTGGTCCTAATAGAGCCCAAATGGACTTTTTAGGTCATATAGGACCTAACGGGGCCAATTTGTACTTCTTTGGTCCTATTGGAGCCCAAATGGACTTGTTTGATCCTAATAGAGCCCAAATGGACTTTTTAGGTCATATAGGACCTAACTGGGCCAATTTGTACTTCTTTAGTCCTATTGGAGCCCAAATGGACTTGTTTGATCCTAATAGAGCCAAAATGTACTTTTTAGGTCATATAGGACCTAATTGAGCCAATTTGTACTTCTTTGGTCCTATTGGAGCCCAAATGGACTTATTTGATCCTAATAGAGCCCAAATGGACTTTTTGGGTCATATAGGACCTGATTGAGCCAATTTGTACTTCTTTGGTCCTATTGGAGCGCAAATGGACTTGTTTGATCCTAATAGAGCCCAAATGGACTTGTGTGATCCTAGTAGAGCAAAATGAACTTGTTAGGTCATAAAGGACCTAACTGGGCCAATTTGTACTCCTTTGGTCCTAATGGAGCCCAAATGGACTTGTTTGACCCTAATAGAGCCCAAATGGACTTTTTAGGTCATATAGGACCTATCTGGGCCAAAATGGAGTTGTTTGAACCTAATAGTGCCCAACTGGACATTTTAGGTCATAAAGGACCTACCTGGGTCAATTTGTGCTTCTTTGGTCCTAATGGAGCCCAAATGGACCTGTTTGATCCTAATAGCCCAAATGGACTTTTTAGGTCATATAGGACCTATTCGGGCCAATTTGTACTTCTTTGGTCCTATTGGAGCCCAAATGGACTTGTATGATCCTAATAGAGCCAAAATGCACTTTTTAGGTCATATAGGACCTAAGTGGGCCAATTTGTACTTCTTTGGTCCTAAAGGAGGCCAAATGTACTTGTTTGATCCTAATAGAGCCCCAATGGACTTGTTTGATCCTAATAGAGCCCAACAGGACATTTTAGGGTCATATAGGACCTAACTGGTCCAATTTTTACTTCTTTGGTCCTATTGGAGCCCAAATAGACTTGTTTGATCCTAATAGAGCCCAAATGGACTTTTTAGGTCATATAGGACCTAACTGGGCCAATTTATACTTCTTTGGTCCTAAGGGAGCCCAAATGGACTTGTTTGATCCTAATAGATCACAAATGGACTTTTTAGGTCAAATAGGACCTAACCGGGGAATAATATGTACTTCTTTGGTCCTAATGGAGCCAAAATGGACTTCTATGATCCTAATAGAGCCCAAATGAACTATTTAGGACCTAATTGGGCCAATTGCCCCTAACGGCCCAATTGTAATTCTTTGGTCCTAATGGAGCCCACAAGGACTTGATTGATCCTAATGGAGCCCAAATGGACTTGTTTGATCCTAATAGAGCCCAAATGGACTTGTGTCATCCTAGTAGAGCCCAAATGGACTTGTTTGATCCTAATAGAGCCCAAATGGACTTGTTTGATCCTAGTGGAGCCCAAATGGACATTTTAGGTCATACAGGACCTAACTGGGCCAATTTGTACTTCTTTGGTCCTATTGGAGCCCAAATGGACTTGTTTGATCCTAATAGAGCCAAAATGGTCTTTTTAGGCCATATAGGACCTAAGTGGGTCAATTTGTACTTCTTTGGTCCTAATGGAGGCCAAATGTACTTGTTTGATCCTAATAGAGCCCCAATGGACTTGTTTGATCCTAATAGAGCCCAACAGGACATTTTAGGTCATATAGGACCTACCAGGTCCAATTTGTACTTCTTTGGTCCTATTGCAGCCCAAATGGACTTGTTTGAGCCCAATTAAGGCCAAAATACACTTTTAAGGTCATATAGGACCTAACTGGGTCAATTTGTACTTCTTTGGTCCTAATGGATCCCAAATGGACTTGTTTGATCCTAATAGAGCCCAACTGGACATTTTTGGTCATATAGGACCTAACTGGGCCAATTTGTACTTCTTTGGTCCTATTGGAGCCCAAACTGATTTCTTTGATCCTAATAGAGCCCAAATGGAGTTTTTAGGTCATATAGGACCTATCTGGGCCAATTTGAACATCTTTGGTCCTATTGGAGCCCAAATGGACTTGTTTGATCCTAATAGAGCCAAAACGCACTTTTTTTGTCATATAGGACCTAACTGGGCCAATTTGTACTTCTTTGGTCCTATTGGAGCCCAAATGGAAATGGACTTTTTTTGTCATATAGGACCTAACTGGGCCAATTTGTACTTCTTTGGTCCTATTGGAGCCCAAATGGACTTGTTTGATCCTAATAGAGCCCAAATGGACTTTTTAGGTCATATAGGACCTAACTGGGCCAATTTGTACTTCTTTAGTCCTATTGGAGCCCAAACGGACTTGTTTGATCCTAATAGAGCCAAAATGTACTTTTTAGGTCATATAGGACCTAATTGAGCCAATTTGTACTTGTTTGGTCCTATTGGAGCCCAAATGGACTTGTTTGATCCTAATAGAGCCCAAATGGACTTTTTAGGTCATATAGGACCTATCTGGGCCAAAATGGAGTTGTTTGAACCTAATAGAGCCCAACTGGACATTTTAGGTCATAAAGGACCTACCTGGGTCAATTTGTGCTTCTTTGGTCCTAATGGAGCCCAAATGGACCTGTTTGACCCTAATAGCCCAAATGGACTTTTTAGGTCATATAGGACCTATCTGGGCCAATTTGTACTTCTTTGGTCCTATTGGAGCCCAAATGGACTTGTTTGATCCTAATAGAGCCAAAATGCACTTTTTAGGTCATATAGGACCTAAGTGGGCCAATTTGTACTTCTTTGGTCCTAATAGAGGCCAAATGTACTTGTTTGATCCTAATAGAGCCCCAATGGACTTGTTTGATCCTAATAGAGCCCAACAGGACATTTTAGGTCATATAGGACCTAACTGGTCCAATTTTTACTTCTTTGGTCCTATTGGAGCCCAAATAGACTTGTTTGATCCTAATTGAGCCCAAATGGACTTTTTAGGTCATATAGGACCTAACTGGGCCAAGTTATACTTCTTTGGTCCTAAGGGAGCCCAAATGGACTTGTTTGATCCTAATAGATCACAAATGGACTTTTTAGGTCAAATAGGACCTAACCGGGCCAATTTGAACTTCTTTGGTCCTAATGGAGCCAAAATGGACTTCTATGATCCTAATAGAGCCCAAATGAACTATTTAGGACCTAATTGGGCCAATTGCCCCTAACGGCCCAATTGTAATTCTTGGGTCCTAATGGAGCCCACAAGGACTTGATTGATCCTAATGGAGCCCAAATGGACTTGTTTGATCCTAATAGAGCCCAAATGGACTTGTGTGATCCTAGTAGAGCCCAAATGGACTTGTTTGATCCTAATAGAGCCCAAATGGACTTGTTTGATCCTAGTGGAGCCCAAATGGACATTTTAGGTCATACAGGACCTAATTGGGCCAATTTGTACTTCTTTGGTCCTAATGGAGCCCAAATGGACTTGTTTGATCTTAATAGAGCCCCAATGGACTTTTTTGATCCTAATAGAGCTCAAATGGACTTGTTAGGTCATAAAAGACCTAACTGTGCCAATTTGTACTTCTTTGGTCCTAATGGAGCACAAATGGACTTGTTTGACCCTAATAGAGCCCAAATGGACTTTTTAGGTCATATAGGACCTAACTAGGCCAATTTGTACTTCTTTGGTCCTATTGGAGCCCAAATGGACTTGTTTGATCCTAATAGAGCCCAAATGGACTTTTTAGGTCATATAGGACCTATCTGGGCCAAAATGGACTTGTTTGAACCTTATAGAGCCCAACTAGACATTTTAGGTCCTATAGGACCTAACTGGGCCAATTTGTACTTCTTTGGTCCTAATGGAGCCCAAATGGACCTGTTTGATCCTAATAGAGCCCAAATGGACTTTTTAGGTCATATAGGACCTATCTGGGCCATTTTGTACTTCTTTGGTCCTATTGGAGCCCAAATGGACTTGTTTGATCCTAATAGAGCCAAAATGCTCTTTTTAGGCCATATAGGACCTAAGTGGGTCAATTTGTACTTCTTTGGTCCTAATGGAGGCCAAATGTACTTGTTTGATCCTAATAGAGCCCCAATGGACTTGTTTGATCCTAATAGAGCCCAACAGGACATTTTAGGTCATATAGGACCTACCTGGTCCAATTTGTACTTCTTTGGTCCTATTGCAGCCCAAATGGACTTGTTTGAGCCCAATTAAGGCCAAAATACACTTTTAAGGTCATATAGGACCTAACTGGGTCAATTTGTACTTCTTTGGTCCTAATGGATCCCAAATGGACTTGTTTGATCCTAATAGAGCCCAACTGGACATTTTAGGTCATATAGGACCTAACTGGGCCAATTTGTACTTCTTTGGTCCTATTGGAGCCCAAACTGACTTGTTTGATCCTAATAGAGCCCATATGGAGTTTTTAGTTCATATAGGACCTATCTGGGCCAATTTGAACTTCTTTGGTCCTATTGGAGCCCAAATGGACTTGTTTGATCCTAATAGAGCCAAAACACACTTTTTTTGTCATATAGGACCTAACTGGGCCAATTTGTACTTCTTTGGTCCTATTGGAGCCCAAATGGAAATGGACTTTTTTTGTCATATAGGACCTAACTGGGCCAATTTGTACTTCTTTGGTCCTATTGGAGCCCAAATGGACTTGTTTGATCCTAATAGAACCCAAATGGACTTTTTAGGTCATATAGGACCTAACTGGGCCAATTTGTACTTCTTTAGTCCTATTGGAGCCCAAACGGACTTGTTTGATCCTAATAGAGCCAAAATGTACTTTTTAGGTCATATAGGACCTAATTGAGCCAATTTGTACTTGTTTGGTCCTATAGGAGCCCAAATGGACTTGTTTGATCCTAATAGAGCCCGAATGGACTTTTTAGGTCATATAGGACCTATCTGGGCCAAAATGGACTTGTTTGAACCAAATAGAGCCCAACTGGATATTTTAGGTCATAAAGGACCTAACTAGGCCAATTTTTACTTCTTTGGTCCTGATGGAGCCAAAATGGACTTCTATGATCCTAATAGAGCCCAAATGAACTATTTAGGACCTAATTGGGCCAATTGCCCCTAACGGCCCAATTGTAATTCTTTGGTCCTAATGGAGCCCACAAGGACTTGATTGATCCTAATGGAGCCCAAATGGACTTGTTTGATCCTAATAGAGCCCAAATGGACTTGTGTGATCCTAGTAGAGCCCAAATGGACTTGTTTGATCCTAATAGAGCCCAAATGGACTTGTTTGATCCTAGTGGAGCCCAAATGGACTTTTTAGGTCATACAGGACCTAATTGGGCCAATTTGTACTTCTTTGGTCCTAATGGAGCCCAAATGGACTTGTTTGATCTTAATAGAGCCCCAATGGACTTGTTTGATCCTAATAGAGCCCAAATGGACTTGTTAGGTCATAAAAGACCTAACTATGCCAATTTGTACTTCTTTGGTCCTAATGGAGCCCAAATGGACTTGTTTGACCCTATTGGAGCCCAAATGGACTTGTTTGAACCTAATAGAGCCCAAATGGCCCAGTTAGGTCCTAATAGAGCCAAAATGCACTTGTTAGGTTAGAAAGGACCTAACTGGGCCAATTTGTACTTCTTTGGTCCTATTGGAGCCCAAATGGACTTGTTTTATCCTAATAGAGCCAAAATGCACTTTTTATGTCATATAGTACCAATCTGGGCCAATTTGTACTTCTTTGGTCCAATATGAGCCCAAATGGACATGTTTGATCCTAATAGAGCCCAAATGGACTTTTTTATGTCATATAGGACCTATCTGGGCCAAAATGGACTTGTTTGAACGTAATAGAGCCCAACTGGACATTTTAGGTCATATAGGACCTAACTGTGCCAATTAGTACTTCTTTGGTCCTATTGGAGCCCAAATGGACTTGTTTGATCCTAATAGCGCCCAAATGGACTTTTTAGGTCATATAGGACCTAACTGTGCCAATTTGTACTTGTTTGGTCCTATTGGAGCCCAAATGGACTTGTTTGATCCTTACAAAGCCAAAATTAACTTTTTAGGTCATATAGGACCTAACTGGGCCAATTTGTACTTGTTTGGTCCTATTGGAGCCCAAATGGACTTGTTTGTTCCTTACAGAGCCAAAATTAACTTTTTAGGTCGTATAGGACCTAACTGGGCCAATTTGTACTTCTTTGGTCCTATTGGAGCCCAAATGGACTTGTTTGATCCTAATAGATACCAAATGGACTTTTTAGGTCATATAGGACCTATCTGGGCCAATTTGAACTTCTTTGGTCCTATTGGAGCCCAAATGGACTTGTTTGATCCTAATAGAGCCAAAATGCACTTTTTTGGTCATATACGACCTAACTGGGCCAATTTGTACTTCTTTGGTCCTATTGGAGCCCAAATGGACTTGTTTGATCCTAATATTCTTTGGTCCTATTGGAGCCCAAATGAACTTGTTTGATCCTTATAGAGCCAAAATGCACTTTTTAGGTCATATAGGACCTAACTGGACCAATTTGTACTTCTTTGGTCCTATTGGAGCCCAAATGGACTTGTTTGATCCTAATAGAGCCCAAATGGATTTTTTAGGTCATATAGGACCTATCTGGGCCAAAATGGACTTGTTTGAACCTAATAGAGCCCAACTGGACATTTTAGGTCATAAAGGACCTAACTGGGCCAATTTGTACTTCTTCGGTCCTAATGGAGCCCAAATGGACCTGTTTGATAATAGAGCCCAAATGGACTTTTTAGGTCATATACGACCTATCTGGGCCAATTTGTACTTCTTTGGTCCAATTGGATCCCAAATGGACTTTTTTGATCTTAATAGAGCCAAAATGCTCTTTTTAGGTCATATAGGACCTAAGTGGGCCAATTTGTACTTCTTTGGTCATAATGGAGGCCAAATGTACTTGTTTGATCCTAATAGAGCCCCAATGGACTTGTTTGATCCTAATAGAGCTCAACATGACATTTTAGGTCATATAGGACCTAATTGGTCCAATTTGTACGTCTTTGGTCCTATTGGAGACCAAATGGACTTGTTTGATCCTAATAGAGCCCAAATGGACTTTTTTAGGTCATATAGGACCTAATCGGGGCCAATTTGTACTTCTTTGGTCCTATTGGAGCCCAAATGGACTTGTTTGATCCTAATAGAGCCCAAATGGTTTTTTTAGGTCATATAGGACCTATCTGGGCCAAAATGGACTTGTTTGATCCTAATAGCCCAACTGGACATTTTAGGTCATATAGGACCTAATCTGGGCCAATTTGTACTTCTTTGGTCCTATTGGAGCCCAAATGGACTTGTTTGATCCTAATGGAGCCCAAATGAACTTTTTAGGGCATATAGGACCTCATTGGGCCAAGTTGTACTGCTTTGGTCCTATGGGAGCCCAAATGGACGTGTTTGATCCTAATAGAGCCAAAATGGACTTTTTAGGTCATATAGGACCTAACTGGGCCAATTTTTACTTCTTTGGTCCTATTGGAGCCCAAATGGACTTGTTTGATCCTAATAGAGCCAAAATGCACTTTTTAGGTCATATAGGACCTAACTCAGGTAATTTGTACTTCTTTGGTCCTATTGGAGCCCAAATGGACTTGTTTGATCCTAATAGAGCCCAAATGGACTTTTTAGGACATATAGGACCTAACTGGGCCAATTTGCACTTCTTTGGTCCTAATTGAGCCCAAATGAACTTGTTTGACCCTAATAGAGCCCAAATGGACTTGTTTGAACCTAATAGAGCCCAAATGGACTTGTTAGGTGATATAGGACCTAACTGGGCCAATTTGTACTTCTTTGGTCCTAATGGAGCCCAAATGGACCTGTTTGATCCTAATAGAGCCCAAATGGACTTTTTTGGTCATATAGGACCTAACTGGGCCAATTTGTACTTATTTGGACCTATTGGAGCCCAAATGGACTTGTTTGAACCTAATAGAGCCCAAATGGCCCAGTTAGGTCCTAATAGAGCCAAAATGCACTTGTTAGGTTAGAAAGGACCTAACTGGGCCAATTTGTACTTCTTTGGTCCTATTGGAGCCCAAATGGACTTGTTTTATCCTAATAGAGCCAAAATGCACTTTTTAGGTCATATAGGACCTAACTGGGCCAATTTGTACTTCTTTGGTCCAATTGGAGCCCAAATGGACTTGTTTAATCCTAATAGAGCCCAAATGGACTTTTTAGGTCATATAGGACCTATCTGGGCCAAAATGGACTTGTTTGAACGTAATAGAGCCCAACTGGACATTTTAGGTCATATAGGACCTAATCTGTGCCAATTAGTACTTCTTTGGTCCTATTGGAGCCCAAATGGACTTGTTTGATCCTAATAGAGCCCAAATGGACTTTTTAGGTCATATACGACCTAATCTGGGCCAATTTGTACTTCTTTGGTCCTAATTGAGCCTAAATGGACTTGTTTAACCCTAATAGAGCCCAAATGGACTTGTTTGATCCTAATAGAGCCCAAATGGATTTATTAGGTCATAAAGGACCTAACTGTGCCAATTTGTACTTATTTGGTCCTATTGGAGCCCAAATGGACCTGTTTGATCCTAATAGAGCCCAAATGGACTTTTTAGGTCATATAGAACCTAATTGGGCCAATTTGTACTTCTTTGGCCCCAATGGAGCCCAAATGGACTTGTTTGACCCTAATTGAGCCCAAATTGACTTGTTTGATCCTAATAGAGTCCAAATGGACTTGTTAGGTCATAAAAGACCTTACTGGGCCAATTTGTACTTCTTTGGTCCTATTGGAGCCCAAATGGACCTGTTTGATCCTAATAGAGCCCAAATGAACTTTTTACGTCATATAGGACCTAACTGGGCCAATTTGTACTTCTTTGGTCCTATTGGAGCCCAAATGGACTTGTTTGAACCTAATAGAGCCCAAATGGCCCAGTTAGGTCCTAATAGAGCCAAAATGCAATTGTTAGGTCATAAAGGACCTAACTGGGCCAATTTGTACTTCTTTGGTCCTATTGGAGCCCAAATGGACTTGTTTGATCCTAATAGAGCCAAAATGCACTTTTTAGGTTATATAGGACCTAATCAGCCCAATTTGTACTTCTTTGGTCCTAATGGATCCCAAATGGACTTGTTTGATCGTAATAGAGCCCAACTGGACATTTTAGGTCATATAGGACCTAATTGGGTCAATTTGTACTTCTTTGGTCCTATTGGAGCCCAAATGGAATTGTTTGATCCTAATAGAGCCCAAATGGACTTTTTAGGTCATATAGGACCTATCTGGGCCAATTTGAACTTCTTTGGTCCTATTGGAGCCCAAATGGACTTGTTTGATCCTAATAGAGCCCAAATGGACTTTTTAGGTCATATAGGACCTAACTGGGCCAATTTGTACTTGTTTGGCACTATTGGAGCCCAAATGGACTTGTTTGATCCTTACAGAGCGAAAATTAACTTTTTAGGTCATATAGGACCTAACTGGGTCAATTTGTACTTCTTTGGTCCTATTGGAGCGCAAATGGACTTGTTTGATCCTAATAGATACCAAATGGACTTTTTAGGTCATATAGGACCTATCTGGGCCAATTTGAACTTCTTTGGTCCTATTGGAGCCCAAATGGACTTGTTTGATCCTAATAGAGCCAAAATGCACTTTTTTGATCATATAGGACCTAACTGGGCCAATTTGTACTTCTTTGGTCCTATTGGAGCCCAAATGGACTTGTTTGATCCTAATATTCTTTGGTCCTATTGGAGCCCAAATGAACTTGTTTGATCCTTATAGAGCCAAAATGCACTTTTTAGGTCATATAGGACCTAACTGGACCAATTTGTACTTCTTTGGTCCTATTGGAGCCCAAATGGACTTGTTTGATCCTAATAGAGCCCAAATGGACTTTTTAGGTCATATAGGACCTATCTGGGCCAAAATGGACTTGTTTGAACCTAATAGAGCCCAACTGGACATTTTAGGTCATAAAGGACCTAATCTGGGCCAATTTGTACTTCTTCTGGCCCTAATGGAGCCCAAATGGACCTGTTTGATAATAGAGCCCAAATGGACTTTTTAGGTCATATACGACCTATCTGGGCCAATTTGTACTTCTTTGGTCCAATTGGAGCCCAAATGGACTTTTTTGATCCTAATAGAGCCCCAATGGACTTGTTTGATCCTAATAGAGCTCAACATGACATTTTAGGTCATATAGGACCAAATTGGTCCAATTTGTACGTCTTTGGTCCTATTGGAAACCAAATGTACTTGTTTGATCCTAATAGAGCCCAAATGGACTTTTTAGGTCATATAGGACCTAACTGGGCCAATTTGTACTTCTTTGGTTCTATTGGAGCCCAAATGGACTTGCTTGATCCTAATAGAGCCCAAATGGTTTTTTTAGGTCATATAGGACCTATCTGGGCCAAAATGGACTTGTTTGATCCTAATAGCCCAACTGGACATTTTAGGTCATATAGGACCTAACTGGGCCAATTTGTACTTCTTTGGTCCTATTGGAGCCCAAATGGACTTGTTTGATCCTAATGGAGCCCAAATGAACTTTTTAGGTCATATAGGACCTAATTGGGCCAATTTGTACTTCTTTGGTCCTATTGGAGCCCAAATGGAATTGTTTGATCCTAATAGAGCCAAAATGGACTTTTTAGGTCATATAGGACCTAACTGGGCCAATTTGTACTTCTTTGGTCCTATTGGAGCCCAAATGGACTTGTTTGATCCTAATAGAGCCCAAATGGACTTTTTAGGACATGTAGGACCTAACTGGGCCAATTTGTACTTCTTTGGTCCTAATGGAGCCCAAATGCACTTGTTTGATCCTAATAAAGCCCAAATCGATTTGTTAGGACCTAATTGGGCCAATTTGTACTTCTTTGGTCCTAATTGAGCCCAAATGAACTTGTTTGACCCTAATAGAGCCCAAATGGACTTGTTTGAACCTAATAGAGCCCAAATGGACTTGTTAGGTGATATAGGACCTAACTGGGCCAATTTGTACTTCTTTGGCCCTAATGGAGCCCAAATGGACCTGTTTGATCCTAATAGAGCCCAAATGGACATTTTTGGTCATATAGGACCTAACTGGGCCAATTTGTACTTATTTGGTCCTATTGGAGCCCAAATGGACTTGTTTGAACCTAATTGAGCCCAAATGGCCCAGTTAGGTCCTAATAGAGCCAAAATGCATTTGTTAGGTTAGAAAGGACCTAACTGGGCCAATTTGTACTTCTTTGGTCCTATTGGAGCCCAAATGGACTTGTTTTATCCTAATAGAGCCAAAATGCACTTTTTAGGTCATATAGGACCTAACTGGGCCAATTTGTACTTCTTTGGTCCTATTGGAGCCCAAATGGACTTGTTTAATCCTAATAGAGCCCAAATGGACTTTTTAGGTCATATAGGACCTATCTGGGCCAAAATGGACTTATTTGAACGTAATAGAGCCCAACTGGACAATTTAGGTCATATAGGACCTAACTGTGCCAATTAGTACTTCTTTGGTCCTATTGGAGCCCAAATGGACTTGTTTGATCCTTATAGAGCCCAAATGGACTTTTTAGGTCATATAGGACCTAACTGGGCCAATTTGTACTTCTTTGGTCCTAATTGAGCCTAAATGGACTTGTTTAACCCTAATAGAGCCCAAATGGACTTGTTTGATCCTAATAGAGCCCAAATGGATTTATTAGGTCATAAAGGACCTAACTGTGCCAATTTGTACTTCTTTGGTCCTATTGGAGCCTAAATGGACTTGTTTGATCCTAATAGAGCCCAAATGGACTTTTTAGGTCATATTGAACCTAATTGGGCCAATTTGTACTTCTTTGGCCCCAATGGAGCCCAAATGGACTTGTTTGACCCTAGTTGAGCCCAAATTGACTTGTTTGATCCTAATAGAGTCCAAATGGACTTGTTAGGTCATAAAAGACCTAATCTGGGCAAATTTGTACTTCTTTGGTCCCATTGGAGCCCAAATGGACCTGTTTGATCCTAATAGAGCCCAAATGGACTTTTTAGGTCATATAGGACCTAACTGGGCCAATTTGTACTTCTTTGGTCCTATTGGAGCCCAAATGGACTTGTTTGAACCTAATAGAGCCCAAATGGCCCAGTTAGGTCCTAATAGAGCCAAAATGCAATTGTTAGGTCATAAAGGACCTAACTGGGCCAATTTGTACTTCTTTGGTCCTATTGGAGCCCAAATGGACTTGTTTGATCCTAATAGAGCCAAAATGCACTTGTTAGGTTATATAGGACCTAACTGGGCCAATTTGTACTTCTTTGGTCCTAATGGATCCCAAATGGACTTGTTTGATCCTAATAGAGCCCAACTGGACATTTTAGGTCATATAGGACCTAACTGGGTCAATTTGTACTTCTTTGGTCCTATTGGAGCCCAAATGGAATTGTTTGATCCTAATAGAGCCCAAATGGACTTTTTAGGTCATATAGGACCTATCTGGGCCAATTTGAACTTCTTTGGTCCTATTGGAGCCCAAATGGACTTGTTTGATCCTAATAGAGCCCAAATGGACTTTTTTAGGTCATATAGGACCTAACTGGGCTAATTTGTACTTGTTTGGTCCTATTGGAGCCCAAATGGACTTGTTTGATCCTTACAGAGCGAAAATTAACCTTTTAGGTCATATAGGACCTAACTGGGCCAATTTGTACTTCTTTGGTCCTATTGGAGCCCAAATGGACTTGTTTGATCCTAATAGATACCAAATGGACTTTTTAGGTCATATAGGACCTATCTGGGCCAATTTGAACTTCTTTGGTCCTATTGGAGCCCAAATGGACTTGTTTGATCCTAATAGAGCCAAAATGCACTTTTTTGGGCATATAGGACCAAACTGGGCCAATTTGTTCTTCTTTGGTCCTATTGGAGCCCAAATGGACTTGTTTGATCCTAATATTCTTTGGTCCTATTGGAGCCCAAATGAACTTGTTTGATCCTTATAGAGCCAAAATGCACTTTTTAGGTCATATACGACCTATCTGGGCCAATTTGTACTTCTTTGGTCCAATTGGAGCCCAAATGGACTTTTTTGATCTTAATAGAGCCAAAATGCTCTTTTTAGGTCATATAGGACCTAAGTGGGCCAATTTGTACTTCTTTGGTCATAATGGAGGCCAAATGTACTTGTTTGATCCTAATAGAGCCCCAATGGACTTGTTTGATCCTAATAGAGCTCAACATGACATTTTAGGTCATATAGGACCTAATTGGTCCAATTTGTACGTCTTTGGTCCTATTGGAAACCAAATGGACTTGTTTGATCCTAATAGAGCCCAAATGGACTTTTTAGGTCATATAGGACCAAACTGGGCCAATTTGTTCTTCTTTGGTCCTATTGGAGCCCAAATGGACTTGTTTGATCCTAATATTCTTTGGTCCTATTGGAGCCCAAATGAACTTGTTTGATCCTTATAGAGCCAAAATGCACTTTTTAGGTCATATACGACCTATCTGGGCCAATTTGTACTTCTTTGGTCCAATTGGAGCCCAAATGGACTTTTTTGATCTTAATAGAGCCAAAATGCTCTTTTTAGGTCATATAGGACCTAAGTGGGCCAATTTGTACTTCTTTGGTCATAATGGAGGCCAAATGTACTTGTTTGATCCTAATAGAGCCCCAATGGACTTGTTTGATCCTAATAGAGCTCAACATGACATTTTAGGTCATATAGGACCTAATTGGTCCAATTTGTACGTCTTTGGTCCTATTGGAAACCAAATGGACTTGTTTGATCCTAATAGAGCCCAAATGGACTTTTTAGGTCATATAGGACCTAACTGGGCCAATTTGTACTTCTTTGGTTCTATTGGAGCCCAAATGGACTTGCTTGATCCTAATAGAGCCCAAATGGTTTTTTTAGGTCATATAGGACCTATCTGGGCCAAAATGGACTTGTTTGATCCTAATAGCCCAACTGGACATTTTAGGTCATATAGGACCTAACTGGGCCAATTTGTACTTCTTTGGTCCTATTGGAGCCCAAATGGACTTGTTTGATCCTAATGGAGCCCAAATGAACTTTTTAGGTCATATAGGACCTAATTGGGCCAATTTGTACTTCTTTGGTCCTATTGGAGCCCAAATGGAATTGTTTGATCCTAATAGAGCCAAAATGGACTTTTTAGGTCATATAGGACCTAACTGGGCCAATTTGTACTTCTTTGGTCCTATTGGAGCCCAAATGGACTTGTTTGATCCTAATAGAGCCCAAATGGACTTTTTAGGACATGTAGGACCTAACTGGGCCAATTTGTACTTCTTTGGTCCTAATGGAGCCCAAATGCACTTGTTTGATCCTAATAAAGCCCAAATCGATTTGTTAGGACCTAATTGGGCCAATTTGTACTTCTTTGGTCCTAATTGAGCCCAAATGAACTTGTTTGACCCTAATAGAGCCCAAATGGACTTGTTTGAACCTAATAGAGCCCAAATGGACTTGTTAGGTGATATAGGACCTAACTGGGCCAATTTGTACTTCTTTGGCCCTAATGGAGCCCAAATGGACCTGTTTGATCCTAATAGAGCCCAAATGGACTTTTTTGGTCATATAGGACCTAACTGGGCCAATTTGTACTTATTTGGTCCTATTGGAGCCCAAATGGACTTGTTTGAACCTAATTGAGCCCAAATGGCCCAGTTAGGTCCTAATAGAGCCAAAATGCACTTGTTAGGTTAGAAAGGACCTAACTGGGCCAATTTGTACTTCTTTGGTCCTATTGGAGCCCAAATGGACTTGTTTTATCCTAATAGAGCCAAAATGCACTTTTTAGGTCATATAGGACCTAAGGGGGCCAATTTGTACTTCTTTGGTCCTATTGGAGCCCAAATGGACTTGTTTAATCCTAATAGAGCCCAAATGGACTTTTTAGGTCATATAGGACCTATCTGGGCCAAAATGGACTTATTTGAACGTAATAGAGCCCAACTGGACAATTTAGGTCATATAGGACCTAACTGTGCCAATTAGTACTTCTTTGGTCCTATTGGAGCCCAAATGGACTTGTTTGATCCTTATAGAGCCCAAATGGACTTTTTAGGTCATATAGGACCTAACTGGGCCAATTTGTACTTCTTTGGTCCTAATTGAGCCTAAATGGACTTGTTTAACCCTAATAGAGCCCAAATGGACTTGTTTGATCCTAATAGAGCCCAAATGGATTTATTAGGTCATAAAGGACCTAACTGTGCCAATTTGTACTTCTTTGGTCCTATTGGAGCCTAAATGGACTTGTTTGATCCTAATAGAGCCCAAATGGACTTTTTAGGTCATATTGAACCTAATTGGGCCAATTTGTACTTCTTTGGCCCCAATGGAGCCCAAATGGACTTGTTTGACCCTAGTTGAGCCCAAATTGACTTGTTTGATCCTAATAGAGTCCAAATGGACTTGTTAGGTCATAAAAGACCTAACTGGGCAAATTTGTACTTCTTTGGTCCCATTGGAGCCCAAATGGACCTGTTTGATCCTAATAGAGCCCAAATGGACTTTTTAGGTCATATAGGACCTAACTGGGCCAATTTGTACTTCTTTGGTCCTATTGGAGCCCAAATGGACTTGTTTGAACCTAATAGAGCCCAAATGGCCCAGTTAGGTCCTAATAGAGCCAAAATGCAATTGTTAGGTCATAAAGGACCTAACTGGGCCAATTTGTACTTCTTTGGTCCTATTGGAGCCCAAATGGACTTGTTTGATCCTAATAGAGCCAAAATGCACTTGTTAGGTTATATAGGACCTAACTGGGCCAATTTGTACTTCTTTGGTCCTAATGGATCCCAAATGGACTTGTTTGATCCTAATAGAGCCCAACTGGACATTTTAGGTCATATAGGACCTAACTGGGTCAATTTGTACTTCTTTGGTCCTATTGGAGCCCAAATGGAATTGTTTGATCCTAATAGAGCCCAAATGGACTTTTTTAGGTCATATAGGACCTATCTCGGGCCAATTTGAACTTCTTTGGTCCTATTGGAGCCCAAATGGACTTGTTTGATCCTAATAGAGCCCAAATGGACTTTTTAGGTCATATAGGACCTAACTGGGCTAATTTGTACTTGTTTGGTCCTATTGGAGCCCAAATGGACTTGTTTGATCCTTACAGAGCGAAAATTAACCTTTTAGGTCATATAGGACCTAACTGGGCCAATTTGTACTTCTTTGGTCCTATTGGAGCCCAAATGGACTTGTTTGATCCTAATAGATACCAAATGGACTTTTTAGGTCATATAGGACCTATCTGGGCCAATTTGAACTTCTTTGGTCCTATTGGAGCCCAAATGGACTTGTTTGATCCTAATAGAGCCAAAATGCACTTTTTTGGGCATATAGGACCAAACTGGGCCAATTTGTTCTTCTTTGGTCCTATTGGAGCCCAAATGGACTTGTTTGATCCTAATATTATTTGGTCCTATTGGAGCCCAAATGAACTTGTTTGATCCTTATAGAGCCAAAATGCACTTTTTAGGTCATATAGGACATAACTGGACCAATTTGTACTTCTTTGGTCCTATTGGAGCCCAAATGGACTTGTTTAATCCTAATAGAGCCCAAATGGACTTTTTAGGTCATATAGGACCTATCTGGGCCAAAATGGACTTCTTTGAACGTAATAGAGCCCAACTGGACAATTTAGGTCATATAGGACCTAACTGTGCCAATTAGTACTTCTTTGGTCCTATTGGAGCCCAAATGGACTTGTTTGATCCTTATAGAGCCCAAATGGACTTTTTAGGTCATATAGGACCTAACTGGGCCAATTTGTACTTCTTTGGTCCTAATTGAGCCTAAATGGACTTGTTTAACCCTAATAGAGCCCAAATGGACTTGTTTGATCCTAATAGAGCCCAAATGGATTTATTAGGTCATAAAGGACCTAACTGTGCCAATTTGTACTTCTTTGGTCCTATTGGAGCCTAAATGGACTTGTTTGATCCTAATAGAGCCCAAATGGACTTTTTTAGGTCATATTGAACCTAATTGGGCCAATTTGTACTTCTTTGGCCCCAATGGAGCCCAAATGGACTTGTTTGACCCTAGTTGAGCCCAAATTGACTTGTTTGATCCTAATAGAGTCCAAATGGACTTGTTAGGTCATAAAAGACCTAACTGGGCAAATTTGTACTTCTTTGGTCCCATTGGAGCCCAAATGGACCTGTTTGATCCTAATAGAGCCCAAATGGACTTTTTAGGTCATATAGGACCTAACTGGGCCAATTTGTACTTCTTTGGTCCTATTGGAGCCCAAATGGACTTGTTTGAACCTAATAGAGCCCAAATGGCCCAGTTAGGTCCTAATAGAGCCAAAATGCAATTGTTAGGTCATAAAGGACCTAACTGGGCCAATTTGTACTTCTTTGGTCCTATTGGAGCCCAAATGGACTTGTTTGATCCTAATAGAGCCAAAATGCACTTGTTAGGTTATATAGGACCTAACTGGGCCAATTTGTACTTCTTTGGTCCTAATGGATCCCAAATGGACTTGTTTGATCCTAATAGAGCCCAACTGGACATTTTAGGTCATATAGGACCTAACTGGGTCAATTTGTACTTCTTTGGTCCTATTGGAGCCCAAATGGAATTGTTTGATCCTAATAGAGCCCAAATGGACTTTTTAGGTCATATAGGACCTATCTGGGCCAATTTGAACTTCTTTGGTCCTATTGGAGCCCAAATGGACTTGTTTGATCCTAATAGAGCCCAAATGGACTTTTTAGGTCATATAGGACCTAACTGGGCTAATTTGTACTTGTTTGGTCCTATTGGAGCCCAAATGGACTTGTTTGATCCTTACAGAGCGAAAATTAACCTTTTAGGTCATATAGGACCTAACTGGGCCAATTTGTACTTCTTTGGTCCTATTGGAGCCCAAATGGACTTGTTTGATCCTAATAGATACCAAATGGACTTTTTAGGTCATATAGGACCTATCTGGGCCAATTTGAACTTCTTTGGTCCTATTGGAGCCCAAATGGACTTGTTTGATCCTAATAGAGCCAAAATGCACTTTTTTGGGCATATAGGACCAAACTGGGCCAATTTGTTCTTCTTTGGTCCTATTGGAGCCCAAATGGACTTGTTTGATCCTAATATTATTTGGTCCTATTGGAGCCCAAATGAACTTGTTTGATCCTTATAGAGCCAAAATGCACTTTTTAGGTCATATAGGACATAACTGGACCAATTTGTACTTCTTTGGTCCTATTGGAGCCCAAATGGACTTTTTTGATCCTAATAGAGCCCAAATGGACTTTTTAGGTCATATAGGACCTATCTGGGCCAAAATGGACTTGTTTGAACCTAATAGAGCCCAACTGGACATTTTAGGTCATAAAGGACCTAACTGGGCCAATTTGTACTTCTTCGGTCCTAATGGAGCCCAAATGGACCTGTTTGATAATAGAGCCCAAATGGACTTTTTAGGTCATATACGACCTATCTGGGCCAATTTGTACTTCTTTGGTCCAATTGGAGCCCAAATGGACTTTTTTGATCTTAATAGAGCCAAAATGCTCTTTTTAGGTCATATAGGACCTAAGTGGGCCAATTTGTACTTCTTTGGTCATAATGGAGGCCAAATGTACTTGTTTGATCCTAATAGAGCCCCAATGGACTTGTTTGATCCTAATAGAGCTCAACATGACATTTTAGGTCATATAGGACCTAATTGGTCCAATTTGTACGTCTTTGGTCCTATTGGAAACCAAATGGACTTGTTTGATCCTAATAGAGCCCAAATGGACTTTTTAGGTCATATAGGACCTAACTGGGCCAATTTGTACTTCTTTGGTCCTATTGGAGCCTAAATGGACTTGCTTGATCCTAATAGAGCCCAAATGGTTTTTTTAGGTCATATAGGACCTATCTGGGCCAAAATGGACTTGTTTGATCCTAATTGCCCAAATGGACATTTTAGGTCATATAGGACCTAATCTGGGCCAATTTTTACTTCTTTGGTCCTATTGGAGCCCAAATGGACTTGTTTGATCCTAATGGAGCCCAAATGAAGTGTTTAGGTCATATAGGACCTAATTGGGCCTAGTTGGGCTTCTTTGGTCCTATTGGAGCCCAAATGGAATTGTTTGCTCCTAATAGAGCCATAATGGACTTTTGAGGTGATATAGTACCTAATTGGGCCAATTTGTACTTCTTTGGTCCTATTGGAGCCCAAATGGACTTGTTTGATCCTAATAGAGCCCAAATGGACTTTTTTAGGACATGTAGGACCTAATCTGGGTCAATATGTACTTCTTTGGTCCTAATGGAGCCCAAATGCACTTGTTTGATCCTAATAAAGCCCAAATCGATTTGTTAGGACCTAATTGGGCCAATTTGTACTTCTTTGGTCCTAATTGAGCCCAAATGAACTTGTTTGACCCTAATAGAGCCCAAATGGACTTGTTTGAACCTAATAGAGCCCAAATGGACTTGTTAGGTGATATAGACCTAATCGGGCCAATTTGTACTTCTTTGGCCCTAATGGAGCCCAAATGGACCTGTTTGATCCTAATAGAGCCCAAATGGACTTTTTTTGGTCATATAGGACCTAACTGTGACAATTTGTTCTTATTTGGTCCTATTGGAGCCCAAATGGACTTGTTTGAAACTAATTGAGCCCAAATGGCCCAGTTAGGTCCTAATAGAGCCAAAATGCACTTGTTAGGTTAGAAAGGACCTAACTGGGCCAATTTGTACTTCTTTGGTCCTATTGGAGCCCAAATGGACTTGTTTTATCCTAATAGAGCCCAAATGCACTTTTTAGGTCATATATGACCTAATCGGGCCAATTTGTACTTCTTTGGTCCTATTGGAGCCCAAATGGACTTGTTTAATCCTAATAGAGCCCAAATGGACTTTTTAGGTCATATAGGACCTATCTGGGCCAAAATGGACTTATTTGAACGTAATAGAGCCCAATGGACAATTTAGGTCATATAGGACCTAATCGTGCCAATTAGTACTTCTTTGGGCCGATTGGAGCCCAAATGGACTTGTTTGATCCTAGTAGAGCCCAAATTGACTTTTTTAGGTCATATAGGACCTAACTGGGCCAATTTGTACTTCTTTGGTCCTAATTGAGCCTAAATGGACTTGTTTAACCCTAATAGAGCCCAAATGGACTTGTTTGATCCTAATAGAGCCCAAATGGATTTATTAGGTCATAAAGGACCTAACTGTGCCAATTTGTACTTCTTTGGTCCTATTGGAGCCTAAATGTACTTGTTTGATCATAATAGAGCCCAAAAGGACTTTTTTAGGTCATATTGAACCTAATTGGGCCAATTTGTACTTCTTTGGCCCCAATGGAGCCCAAATGGACTTGTTTGACCCTAGTTGAGCCCAAATTGACTTGTTTGATCCTAATAGAGTCCAAATGGACTTGTTAGGTCATAAAAGACCTAACTGGGCAAATTTGTACTTCTTTGGTCCCATTGGAGCCCAAATGGACCTGTTTGATCCTAATAGAGCCCAAATGGACTTTTTAGGTCATATAGGACCTAATCGGGCCAATTTGTACTTCTTTGTTCCTATTGGAGCCCAAATGGACTTTTTTGATACTAATAGAGCCCAAATGGCCCAGTTAGGTCCTAATAGAGCCAAAATGCAATTGTTAGGTCATAAAGGACCTAATCTGGGCCAATTTGTACTTCTTTGGTCCTATTGGAGCCCAAATGGACTTGTTTGATCCTAATAGAGCCAAAATGCACTTGTTAGGTTATATAGGACCTAATCGGGCCAATTTGTACTTCTTTGGTCCTAATGGATCCCAAATGGACTTGTTTGATCCTAATAGAGCCCAACTGGACATTTTAGGTCATATAGACCTAATCTGGGTCAATTTGTACTTCTTTGGTCCTATTGGAGCCCAAATGGAATTGTTTGATCCTAATAGAGCCCAAATGGACTTTTTAGGTCATATAGGACCTATTCGGGCCAATTTGAACTTCTTTGGTCCTATTGGAGCCCAAATGGACTTGTTTGATCCTAATAGAGCCCAAATGGACTTTTTAGGTCATATAGGACCTAACTGGGCTAATTTGTACTTGTTTGGTCCTATTGGAGCCCAAATGGACTTGTTTGATCCTTACAGAGCGAAAATTAACCTTTTAGGTCATATAGGACCTAACTGGGCCAATTTGTACTTCTTTGGTCCTATTGGAGCCCAAATGGACTTGTTTGATCCTAATAGATACCAAATGGACTTTTTAGGTCATATAGGACCTATCTGGGCCAATTTGAACTTCTTTGGTCCTATTGGAGCCCAAATGGACTTGTTTGATCCTAATAGAGCCAAAATGCACTTTTTTTGGGCATATAGGACCAAACTGGGCCAATTTGTTCTTCTTTGGTCCTATTGGAGCCCAAATGGACTTGTTTGATCCTAATATTATTTGGTCCTATTGGAGCCCAAATGAACTTGTTTGATCCTTATAGAGCCAAAATGCACTTTTTAGGTCATATAGGACATAACTGGACCAATTTGTACTTCTTTGGTCCTATTGGAGCCCAAATGGACTTGTTTAATCCTAATAGAGCCCAAATGGACTTTTTAGGTCATATAGGACCTATCTGGGCCAAAATGGACTTCTTTGAACGTAATAGAGCCCAACTGGACAATTTAGGTCATATAGGACCTAATCGTGCCAATTAGTACTTCTTTGGTCCTATTGGAGCCCAAATGGACTTGTTTGATCCTTATAGAGCCCAAATAGACTTTTTTAGGTCATATAGGACCTAATCGGGCCAATTTGTACTTCTTTGGTCCTAATTGAGCCTAAATGGACTTGTTTAACCCTAATAGAGCCCAAATGGACTTGTTTGATCCTAATAGAGCCCAAATGGATTTATTAGGTCATAAAGGACCTAATCTGTGCCAATTTGTACTTCTTTGGTCCTATTGGAGCCTAAATGGACTTGTTTGATCCTAATAGAGCCCAAATGGACTTTTTTAGGTCATATTGAACCTAATTGGGCCAATTTGTACTTCTTTGGCCCCAATGGAGCCCAAATGGACTTGTTTGACCCTAGTTGAGCCCAAATTGACTTGTTTGATCCTAATAGAGTCCAAATGGACTTGTTAGGTCATAAAAGACCTAACTGGGCAAATTTGTACTTCTTTGGTCCCATTGGAGCCCAAATGGACCTGTTTGATCCTAATAGAGCCCAAATGGACTTTTTAGGTCATATAGGACCTAACTGGGCCAATTTGTACTTCTTTGGTCCTATTGGAGCCCAAATGGACTTGTTTGAACCTAATAGAGCCCAAATGGCCCAGTTAGGTCCTAATAGAGCCAAAATGCAATTGTTAGGTCATAAAGGACCTAACTGGGCCAATTTGTACTTCTTTGGTCCTATTGAGCCCAAATGGACTTGTTTGATCCTAATAGAGCCAAAATGCACTTGTTAGGTTATATAGGACCTAACTGGGCCAATTTGTACTTCTTTGGTCCTAATGGATCCCAAATGGACTTGTTTGATCCTAATAGAGCCCAACTGGACATTTTAGGTCATATAGGACCTAACTGGGTCAATTTGTACTTCTTTGGTCCTATTGGAGCCCAAATGGAATTGTTTGATCCTAATAGAGCCCAAATGGACTTTTTAGGTCATATAGGACCTATCTGGGCCAATTTGAACTTCTTTGGTCCTATTGGAGCCCAAATGGACTTGTTTGATCTTAATAGAGCCAAAATGGACTTTTTTGATCCTAATAGAGCTCAAATGGACTTGTTAGGTCATAAAAGACCTAACTGTGCCAATTTGTACTTCTTTGGTCCTAATGGAGCACAAATGGACTTGTTTGACCCTAATAGAGCCCAAATGGACTTTTTAGGTCATATAGGACCTAACTAGGCCAATTTGTACTTCTTTGGTCCTATTGGAGCCCAAATGGACTTGTTTGATCCTAATAGAGCCCAAATGGACTTTTTAGGTCATATAGGACCTATCTGGGCCAAAATGGACTTGTTTGAACCTTATAGAGCCCAACTAGACATTTTAGGTCCTATAGGACCTAACTGGGCCAATTTGTACTTCTTTGGTCCTAATGGAGCCCAAATGGACCTGTTTGATCCTAATAGAGCCCAAATGGACTTTTTAGGTCATATAGGACCTATCTGGGCCATTTTGTACTTCTTTGGTCCTATTGGAGCCCAAATGGACTTGTTTGATCCTAATAGAGCCAAAATGCTCTTTTTAGGCCATATAGGACCTAAGTGGGTCAATTTGTACTTCTTTGGTCCTAATGGAGGCCAAATGTACTTGTTTGATCCTAATAGAGCCCCAATGGACTTGTTTGATCCTAATAGAGCCCAACAGGACATTTTAGGTCATATAGGACCTACCTGGTCCAATTTGTACTTCTTTGGTCCTATTGCAGCCCAAATGGACTTGTTTGAGCCCAATTAAGGCCAAAATACACTTTTAAGGTCATATAGGACCTAACTGGGTCAATTTGTACTTCTTTGGTCCTAATGGATCCCAAATGGACTTGTTTGATCCTAATAGAGCCCAACTGGACATTTTAGGTCATATAGGACCTAACTGGGCCAATTTGTACTTCTTTGGTCCTATTGGAGCCCAAACTGACTTGTTTGATCCTAATAGAGCCCATATGGAGTTTTTAGTTCATATAGGACCTATCTGGGCCAATTTGAACTTCTTTGGTCCTATTGGAGCCCAAATGGACTTGTTTGATCCTAATAGAGCCAAAACACACTTTTTTTTGTCATATAGGACCTAATCGGGCCAATTTGTACTTCTTTGGTCCTATTGGAGCCCAAATGGAAATGGACTTTTTTTGTCATATAGGACCTAACTGGGCCAATTTGTACTTCTTTGGTCCTATTGGAGCCCAAATGGACTTGTTTGATCCTAATAGAACCCAAATGGACTTTTTAGGTCATATAGGACCTAATCAGTCAATTTGTACTTCTTTAGTCCTATTGGAGCCCAAACGGACTTGTTTGATCCTAATAGAGCCAAAATGTACTTTTTAGGTCATATAGGACCTAATTGAGCCAATTTGTACTTGTTTGGTCCTATTGGAGCCCAAATGGACTTGTTTGATCCTAATAGAGCCCGAATGGACTTTTTAGGTCATATAGGACCTATCTGGGCCAAAATGGACTTGTTTGAACCAAATAGAGCCCAACTGGATATTTTAGGTCATAAAGGACCTAACTAGGCCAATTTTTACTTCTTTGGTCCTGATGGAGCCAAAATGGACTTCTATGATCCTAATAGAGCCCAAATGAACTATTTAGGACCTAATTGGGCCAATTGCCCCTAACGGCCCAATTGTAATTCTTTGGTCCTAATGGAGCCCACAAGGACTTGATTGATCCTAATGGAGCCCAAATGGACTTGTTTGATCCTAATAGAGCCCAAATGGACTTGTGTGATCCTAGTAGAGCCCAAATGGACTTGTTTGATCCTAATAGAGCCCAAATGGACTTGTTTGATCCTAGTGGAGCCCAAATGGACTTTTTAGGTCATACAGGACCTAATTGGGCCAATTTGTACTTCTTTGGTCCTAATGGAGCCCAAATGGACTTGTTTGATCTTAATAGAGCCCCAATGGACTTGTTTGATCCTAATAGAGCCCAAATGGACTTGTTAGGTCATAAAAGACCTAACTATGCCAATTTGTACTTCTTTGGTCCTAATGGAGCCCAAATGGACTTGTTTGACCCTATTGGAGCCCAAATGGACTTGTTTGAACCTAATAGAGCCCAAATGGCCCAGTTAGGTCCTAATAGAGCCAAAATGCACTTGTTAGGTTAGAAAGGACCTAACTGGGCCAATTTGTACTTCTTTGGTCCTATTGGAGCCCAAATGGACTTGTTTTATCCTAATAGAGCCAAAATGCACTTTTTAGGTCATATAGGACCTAACTGGGCCAATTTGTACTTCTTTGGTCCAATTGGAGCCCAAATGGACTTGTTTAATCCTAATAGAGCCCAAATGGACTTTTTAGGTCATATAGGACCTATCTGGGCCAAAATGGACTTGTTTGAACGTAATAGAGCCCAACTGGACATTTTAGGTCATATAGGACCTAATCGTGCCAATTAGTCCTTCTTGGGTCCTCTTGGCCCCTAAAGGGACTTGTTTGATCCTAATAGCGCCCAAATGGACTTTTTAGGTCATATAGGACCTAACTGTGCCAATTTGTACTTGTTTGGTCCTATTGGAGCCCAAATGGACTTGTTTGATCCTTACAAAGCCAAAATTAACTTTTTAGGTCATATAGGACCTAACTGGGCCAATTTGTACTTGTTTGGTCCTATTGGAGCCCAAATGGACTTGTTTGTTCCTTACAGAGCCAAAATTAACTTTTTAGGTCGTATAGGACCTAATCGGGCCAATTTGTACTTCTTTGGTCCTATTGGAGCCCAAATGGACTTGTTTGATCCTAATAGATACCAAATGGACTTTTTAGGTCATATAGGACCTATCTGGGCCAATTTGAACTTCTTTGGTCCTATTGGAGCCCAAATGGACTTGTTGGATCCTAATAGAGCCAAAATGCACTTTTTTGGTCATATACGACCTAATCGGGCCAATTTGTACTTCTTTGGTCCTATTGGAGCCCAAATGGACTTGTTTGATCCTAATATTCTTTGGTCCTATTGGAGCCCAAATGAACTTGTTTGATCCTTATAGAGCCAAAATGCACTTTTTAGGTCATATAGGACCTAACTGGACCAATTTGTACTTCTTTGGTCCTATTGGAGCCCAAATGGACTTGTTTGATCCTAATAGAGCCCAAATGGATTTTTTAGGTCATATAGGACCTATCTGGGCCAAAATGGACTTGTTTGAACCTAATAGAGCCCAACTGGACATTTTAGGTCATAAAGGACCTAACTGGGCCAATTTGTACTTCTTCGGTCCTAATGGAGCCCAAATGGACCTGTTTGATAATAGAGCCCAAATGGACTTTTTAGGTCATATACGACCTATCTGGGCCAATTTGTACTTCTTTGGTCCAATTGGATCCCAAATGGACTTTTTTGATCTTAATAGAGCCAAAATGCTCTTTTTAGGTCATATAGGACCTAAGTGGGCCAATTTGTACTTCTTTGGTCATAATGGAGGCCAAATGTACTTGTTTGATCCTAATAGAGCCCCAATGGACTTGTTTGATCCTAATAGAGCTCAACATGACATTTTAGGTCATATAGGACCTAATTGGTCCAATTTGTACGTCTTTGGTCCTATTGGAGACCAAATGGACTTGTTTGATCCTAATAGAGCCCAAATGGACTTTTTAGGTCATATAGGACCTAACTGGGCCAATTTGTACTTCTTTGGTCCTATTGGAGCCCAAATGGACTTGTTTAATCCTAATAGAGCCCAAATGGTTTTTTTAGGTCATATAGGACCTATCTGGGCCAAAATGGACTTGTTTGATCCTAATAGCCCAACTGGACATTTTAGGTCATATAGGACCTAACTGGGCCAATTTGTACTTCTTTGGTCCTATTGGAGCCCAAATGGACTTGTTTGATCCTAATGGAGCCCAAATGAACTTTTTAGGTCATATAGGACCTAATTGGGCCAATTTGTACTTCTTTGGTCCTATTGGAGCCCAAATGGAATTGTTTGATCCTAATAGAGCCAAAATGGACTTTTTAGGTCATATAGGACCTAACTGGGCCAATTTTTACTTCTTTGGTCCTATTGGAGCCCAAATGGACTTGTTTGATCCTAATAGAGCCAAAATGCACTTTTTAGGTCATATAGGACCTAACTGGGCCAATTTGTACTTCTTTGGTCCTATTGGAGCCCAAATGGACTTGTTTGATCCTAATAGAGCCCAAATGGACTTTTTAGGACATATAGGACCTAACTGGGCCAATTTGTACTTCTTTGGTCCTAATTGAGCCCAAATGCACTTGTTTGATCCTAATAAAGCCCAAATCGATTTGTTAGGACCTAATTGGGCCAATTTGCACTTCTTTGGTCCTAATTGAGCCCAAATGAACTTGTTTGACCCTAATAGAGCCCAAATGGACTTGTTTGAACCTAATAGAGCCCAAATGGACTTGTTAGGTGATATAGGACCTAACTGGGCCAATTTGTACTTCTTTGGTCCTAATGGAGCCCAAATGGACCTGTTTGATCCTAATAGAGCCCAAATGGACTTTTTTGGTCATATAGGACCTAACTGGGCCAATTTGTACTTATTTGGACCTATTGGAGCCCAAATGGACTTGTTTGAACCTAATAGAGCCCAAATGGCCCAGTTAGGTCCTAATAGAGCCAAAATGCACTTGTTAGGTTAGAAAGGACCTAACTGGGCCAATTTGTACTTCTTTGGTCCTATTGGAGCCCAAATGGACTTGTTTTATCCTAATAGAGCCAAAATGCACTTTTTAGGTCATATAGGACCTAACTGGGCCAATTTGTACTTCTTTGGTCCAATTGGAGCCCAAATGGACTTGTTTAATCCTAATAGAGCCCAAATGGACTTTTTAGGTCATATAGGACCTATCTGGGCCAAAATGGACTTGTTTGAACGTAATAGAGCCCAACTGGACATTTTAGGTCATATAGGACCTAACTGTGCCAATTAGTACTTCTTTGGTCCTATTGGAGCCCAAATGGACTTGTTTGATCCTAATAGAGCCCAAATGGACTTTTTAGGTCATATAGGACCTAACTGGGCCAATTTGTACTTCTTTGGTCCTAATTGAGCCTAAATGGACTTGTTTAACCCTAATAGAGCCCAAATGGACTTGTTTGATCCTAATAGAGCCCAAATGGATTTATTAGGTCATAAAGGACCTAACTGTGCCAATTTGTACTTATTTGGTCCTATTGGAGCCCAAATGGACCTGTTTGATCCTAATAGAGCCCAAATGGACTTTTTAGGTCATATAGAACCTAATTGGGCCAATTTGTACTTCTTTGGCCCCAATGGAGCCCAAATGGACTTGTTTGACCCTAATTGAGCCCAAATTGACTTGTTTGATCCTAATAGAGTCCAAATGGACTTGTTAGGTCATAAAAGACCTTACTGGGCCAATTTGTACTTCTTTGGTCCTATTGGAGCCCAAATGGACCTGTTTGATCCTAATAGAGCCCAAATGAACTTTTTAGGTCATATAGGACCTAACTGGGCCAATTTGTACTTCTTTGGTCCTATTGGAGCCCAAATGGACTTGTTTGAACCTAATAGAGCCCAAATGGCCCAGTTAGGTCCTAATAGAGCCAAAATGCAATTGTTAGGTCATAAAGGACCTAACTGGGCCAATTTGTACTTCTTTGGTCCTATTGGAGCCCAAATGGACTTGTTTGATCCTAATAGAGCCAAAATGCACTTTTTAGGTTATATTGGACCTAACTGGGCCAATTTGTACTTCTTTGGTCCTAATGGATCCCAAATGGACTTGTTTGATCGTAATAGAGCCCAACTGGACATTTTAGGTCATATAGGACCTAATTGGGTCAATTTGTACTTCTTTGGTCCTATTGGAGCCCAAACTGACTTGTTTGATCCTAATAGAGCCCATATGGAGTTTTTAGGTCATATAGGACCTATCTGGGCCAAAATGGACTTGTTTGAACCTTATAGAGCCCAACTAGACATTTTAGGTCCTATAGGACCTAACTGGGCCAATTTGTACTTCTTTGGTCCTAATGGAGCCCAAATGGACCTGTTTGATCCTAATAGAGCCCAAATGGACTTTTTAGGTCATATAGGACCTATCTGGGCCATTTTGTACTTCTTTGGTCCTATTGGAGCCCAAATGGACTTGTTTGATCCTAATAGAGCCAAAATGCTCTTTTTAGGCCATATAGGACCTAAGTGGGTCAATTTGTACTTCTTTGGTCCTAATGGAGGCCAAATGTACTTGTTTGATCCTAATAGAGCCCCAATGGACTTGTTTGATCCTAATAGAGCCCAACAGGACATTTTAGGTCATATAGGACCTACCTGGTCCAATTTGTACTTCTTTGGTCCTATTGCAGCCCAAATGGACTTGTTTGAGCCCAATTAAGGCCAAAATACACTTTTAAGGTCATATAGGACCTAATCTGGGTCAATTTGTACTTCTTTGGTCCTAATGGAACCAAAATGGACTTTTGTGATCATAATAGAGCCCAACTGGACATGTTAGTTCATATAGGACCTAATCGGGGCCAATTTGTACTTCTTTGGTCCTATTGGAGCCCAAACTGACTTGTTTGATCCTAATAGAGCCCATATGGAGTTTTTAGTTCATATAGGACCTATCTGGGCCAATTTGAACTTCTTTGGTCCTATTGGAGCCCAAATGGACTTGTTTGATCCTAATAGAGCCAAAACACACTTTTTTTGTCATATAGGACCTAACTGGGCCAATTTGTACTTCTTTGGTCCTATTGGAGCCCAAATGGAAATGGACTTTTTTTGTCATATAGGACCTAACTGGGCCAATTTGTACTTCTTTGGTCCTATTGGAGCCCAAATGGACTTGTTTGATCCTAATAGAACCCAAATGGACTTTTTAGGTCATATAGGACCTAACTGGGCCAATTTGTACTTCTTTAGTCCTATTGGAGCCCAAACGGACTTGTTTGATCCTAATAGAGCCAAAATGTACTTTTTAGGTCATATAGGACCTAATTGAGCCAATTTGTACTTGTTTGGTCCTATTGGAGCCCAAATGGACTTGTTTGATCCTAATAGAGCCCGAATGGACTTTTTAGGTCATATAGGACCTATCTGGGCCAAAATGGACTTGTTTGAACCAAATAGAGCCCAACTGGATATTTTAGGTCATAAAGGACCTAACTAGGCCAATTTTTACTTCTTTGGTCCTGATGGAGCCAAAATGGACTTCTATGATCCTAATAGAGCCCAAATGAACTATTTAGGACCTAATTGGGCCAATTGCCCCTAACGGCCCAATTGTAATTCTTTGGTCCTAATGGAGCCCACAAGGACTTGATTGATCCTAATGGAGCCCAAATGGACTTGTTTGATCCTAATAGAGCCCAAATGGACTTGTGTGATCCTAGTAGAGCCCAAATGGACTTGTTTGATCCTAATAGAGCCCAAATGGACTTGTTTGATCCTAGTGGAGCCCAAATGGACTTTTTAGGTCATACAGGACCTAATTGGGCCAATTTGTACTTCTTTGGTCCTAATGGAGCCCAAATGGACTTGTTTGATCTTAATAGAGCCCCAATGGACTTGTTTGATCCTAATAGAGCCCAAATGGACTTGTTAGGTCATAAAAGACCTAACTATGCCAATTTGTACTTCTTTGGTCCTAATGGAGCCCAAATGGACTTGTTTGACCCTATTGGAGCCCAAATGGACTTGTTTGAACCTAATAGAGCCCAAATGGCCCAGTTAGGTCCTAATAGAGCCAAAATGCACTTGTTAGGTTAGAAAGGACCTAACTGGGCCAATTTGTACTTCTTTGGTCCTATTGGAGCCCAAATGGACTTGTTTTATCCTAATAGAGCCAAAATGCACTTTTTAGGTCATATAGGACCTAACTGGGCCAATTTGTACTTCTTTGGTCCAATTGGAGCCCAAATGGACTTGTTTAATCCTAATAGAGCCCAAATGGACTTTTTAGGTCATATAGGACCTATCTGGGCCAAAATGGACTTGTTTGAACGTAATAGAGCCCAACTGGACATTTTAGGTCATATAGGACCTAACTGTGCCAATTAGTACTTCTTTGGTCCTATTGGAGCCCAAATGGACTTGTTTGATCCTAATAGCGCCCAAATGGACTTTTTAGGTCATATAGGACCTAACTGTGCCAATTTGTACTTGTTTGGTCCTATTGGAGCCCAAATGGACTTGTTTGATCCTTACAAAGCCAAAATTAACTTTTTAGGTCATATAGGACCTAACTGGGCCAATTTGTACTTGTTTGGTCCTATTGGAGCCCAAATGGACTTGTTTGTTCCTTACAGAGCCAAAATTAACTTTTTAGGTCGTATAGGACCTAACTGGGCCAATTTGTACTTCTTTGGTCCTATTGGAGCCCAAATGGACTTGTTTGATCCTAATAGATACCAAATGGACTTTTTAGGTCATATAGGACCTATCTGGGCCAATTTGAACTTCTTTGGTCCTATTGGAGCCCAAATGGACTTGTTTGATCCTAATAGAGCCAAAATGCACTTTTTTGGTCATATACGACCTAACTGGGCCAATTTGTACTTCTTTGGTCCTATTGGAGCCCAAATGGACTTGTTTGATCCTAATATTCTTTGGTCCTATTGGAGCCCAAATGAACTTGTTTGATCCTTATAGAGCCAAAATGCACTTTTTAGGTCATATAGGACCTAACTGGACCAATTTGTACTTCTTTGGTCCTATTGGAGCCCAAATGGACTTGTTTGATCCTAATAGAGCCCAAATGGATTTTTTAGGTCATATAGGACCTATCTGGGCCAAAATGGACTTGTTTGAACCTAATAGAGCCCAACTGGACATTTTAGGTCATAAAGGACCTAACTGGGCCAATTTGTACTTCTTCGGTCCTAATGGAGCCCAAATGGACCTGTTTGATAATAGAGCCCAAATGGACTTTTTAGGTCATATACGACCTATCTGGGCCAATTTGTACTTCTTTGGTCCAATTGGATCCCAAATGGACTTTTTTGATCTTAATAGAGCCAAAATGCTCTTTTTAGGTCATATAGGACCTAAGTGGGCCAATTTGTACTTCTTTGGTCATAATGGAGGCCAAATGTACTTGTTTGATCCTAATAGAGCCCCAATGGACTTGTTTGATCCTAATAGAGCTCAACATGACATTTTAGGTCATATAGGACCTAATTGGTCCAATTTGTACGTCTTTGGTCCTATTGGAGACCAAATGGACTTGTTTGATCCTAATAGAGCCCAAATGGACTTTTTAGGTCATATAGGACCTAACTGGGCCAATTTGTACTTCTTTGGTCCTATTGGAGCCCAAATGGACTTGTTTGATCCTAATAGAGCCCAAATGGTTTTTTTTAGGTCATATAGGACCTATCTCGGGCCAAAATGGACTTGTTTGATCCTAATAGCCCAACTGGACATTTTAGGTCATATAGGACCTAATCTGGGCCAATTTGTACTTCTTTGGTCCTATTGGAGCCCAAATGGACTTGTTTGATCCTAATGGAGCCCAAATGAACTTTTTAGGTCATATAGGACCTAATTGGGCCAATTTGTACTTCTTTGGTCCTATTGGAGCCCAAATGGAATTGTTTGATCCTAATAGAGCCAAAATGGACTTTTTAGGTCATATAGGACCTATCTGGGCAAATTTTTACTTCTTTGGTCCTATTGGAGCCCAAATGGACTTGTTTGATCCTAATAGAGCCAAAATGCACTTTTTAGGTCATATAGGACCTAACTGGGCCAATTTGTACTTCTTTGGTCCTATTGGAGCCCAAATGGACTTGTTTGATCCTAATAGAGCCCAAATGGACTTTTTAGGACATATAGGACCTAATGGGCCAATTTGTACTTCTTTGGTCCTAATTGAGCCCAAATGCACTTGTTTGATCCTAATAAAGCCCAAATCGATTTGTTAGGACCTAATTGGGCCAATTTGCACTTCTTTGGTCCTAATTGAGCCCAAATGAACTTGTTTGACCCTAATAGAGCCCAAATGGACTTGTTTGAACCTAATAGAGCCCAAATGGACTTGTTAGGTGATATAGGACCTAACTGGGCCAATTTGTACTTCTTTGGTCCTAATGGAGCCCAAATGGACTGTTTGATCCTAATAGAGCCCAAATGGACTTTTTTGGTCATATAGGACCTAATCTGGGCCAATTTGTACTTATTTGGACCTATTGGAGCCCAAATGGACTTGTTTGAACCTAATAGAGCCCAAATGGCCCAGTTAGGTCCTAATAGAGCCAAAATGCACTTGTTAGGTTAGAAAGGACCTAATCTGGGCCAATTTGTACTTCTTTGGTCCTATTGGAGCCCAAATGGACTTGTTTTATCCTAATAGAGCCAAAATGCACTTTTTAGGTCATATAGGACCTAACTGGGCCAATTTGTACTTCTTTGGTCCAATTGGAGCCCAAATGGACTTGTTTAATCCTAATAGAGCCCAAATGGACTTTTTAGGTCATATAGGACCTATCTGGGCCAAAATGGACTTGTTTGAACGTAATAGAGCCCAAATGGACATTTTAGGTCATATAGGACCTAACTGTGCCAATTAGTACTTCTTTGGTCCTATTGGAGCCCAAATGGACTTGTTTGATCCTAATAGAGCCCAAATGGACTTTTTAGGTCATATAGGACCTAACTGGGCCAATTTGTACTTCTTTGGTCCTAATTGAGCCTAAATGGACTTGTTTAACCCTAATAGAGCCCAAATGGACTTGTTTGATCCTAATAGAGCCCAAATGGATTTATTAGGTCATAAAGGACCTAACTGTGCCAATTTGTACTTATTTGGTCCTATTGGAGCCCAAATGGACCTGTTTGATCCTAATAGAGCCCAAATGGACTTTTTAGGTCATATAGAACCTAATTGGGCCAATTTGTACTTCTTTGGCCCCAATGGAGCCCAAATGGACTTGTTTGACCCTAATTGAGCCCAAATTGACTTGTTTGATCCTAATAGAGTCCAAATGGACTTGTTAGGTCATAAAAGACCTTACTGGGCCAATTTGTACTTCTTTGGTCCTATTGGAGCCCAAATTGCGGGGTTTGATGATATTAGAGCCAAAATGAACTTTTTAGGTCATATAGGACCTAATCGGGCCAATTTGTACTTCTTTGGTCCTATTGGAGCCCAAATGGACTTGTTTGAACCTAATAGAGCCCAAATGGCCCAGTTAGGTCCTAATAGAGCCAAAATGCAATTGTTAGGTCATAAAGGACCTAACTGGGCCAATTTGTACTTCTTTGGTCCTATTGGAGCCCAAATGGACTTGTTTGATCCTAATAGAGCCAAAATGCACTTTTTAGGTTATATAGGACCTAACTGGGCCAATTTGTACTTCTTTGGTCCTAATGGATCCCAAATGGACTTGTTTGATCGTAATAGAGCCCAACTGGACATTTTAGGTCATATAGGACCTAATTGGGTCAATTTGTACTTCTTTGGTCCTATTGGAGCCCAAATGGAATTGTTTGATCCTAATAGAGCCCAAATGGACTTTTTAGGTCATATAGGACCTATCTGGGCCAATTTGAACTTCTTTGGTCCTATTGGAGCCCAAATGGACTTTTTAGGTCATATAGGACCTAACTGGGCCAATTTGTACTTGTTTGGCACTATTGGAGCCCAAATGGACTTGTTTGATCCTTACAGAGCGAAAATTAACTTTTTAGGTCATATAGGACCTAACTGGGTCAATTTGTACTTCTTTGGTCCTATTGGAGCGCAAATGGACTTGTTTGATCCTAATAGATACCAAATGGACTTTTTAGGTCATATAGGACCTATCTGGGCCAATTTGAACTTCTTTGGTCCTATTGGAGCCCAAATGGACTTGTTTGATCCTAATAGAGCCAAAATGCACTTTTTTGATCATATAGGACCTAACTGGGCCAATTTGTACTTCTTTGGTCCTATTGGAGCCCAAATGGACTTGTTTGATCCTAATATTCTTTGGTCCTATTGGAGCCCAAATGAACTTGTTTGATCCTTATAGAGCCAAAATGCACGTTTAGGTCATATAGGACCTAACTGGACCAATTTGTACTTCTTTGGTCCTATTGGAGCCCAAATGGACTTGTTTGATCCTAATAGAGCCCAAATGGACTTTTTAGGTCATATAGGACCTATCTGGGCCAAAATGGACTTGTTTGAACCTAATAGAGCCCAACTGGACATTTTAGGTCATAAAGGACCTAACTGGGCCAATTTGTACTTCTTCGGTCCTAATGGAGCCCAAATGGACCTGTTTGATAATAGAGCCCAAATGGACTTTTTAGGTCATATACGACCTATCTGGGCCAATTTGTACTTCTTTGGTCCAATTGGAGCCCAAATGGACTTTTTTGATCCTAATAGAGCCCCAATGGACTTGTTTGATCCTAATAGAGCTCAACATGACATTTTAGGTCATATAGGACCAAATTGGTCCAATTTGTACGTCTTTGGTCCTATTGGAAACCAAATGGACTTGTTTGATCCTAATAGAGCCCAAATGGACTTTTTAGGTCATATAGGACCTAACTGGGCCAATTTGTACTTCTTTGGTTCTATTGGAGCCCAAATGGACTTGCTTGATCCTAATAGAGCCCAAATGGTTTTTTTAGGTCATATAGGACCTATCTGGGCCAAAATGGACTTGTTTGATCCTAATAGCCCAACTGGACATTTTAGGTCATAGTGGAGCTATCTGGGCCTATTTGTACTTCTTTGGTCCTATTGGAGCCCAAATGGACTTGTTTGATCCTAATGGAGCCCAAATGAACTTTTTAGGTCATATAGGACCTAATTGGGCCAATTTGTACTTCTTTGGTCCTATTGGAGCCCAAATGGAATTGTTTGATCCTAATAGAGCCAAAATGGACTTTTTAGGTCATATAGGACCTAACTGGGCCAATTTGTACTTCTTTGGTCCTATTGGAGCCCAAATGGACTTGTTTGATCCTAATAGAGCCCAAATGGACTTTTTAGGACATGTAGGACCTAATCTGGGCCAATTTGTACTTCTTTGGTCCTAATGGAGCCCAAATGCACTTGTTTGATCCTAATAAAGCCCAAATCGATTTGTTAGGACCTAATTGGGCCAATTTGTACTTCTTTGGTCCTAATTGAGCCCAAATGAACTTGTTTGACCCTAATAGAGCCCAAATGGACTTGTTTGAACCTAATAGAGCCCAAATGGACTTGTTAGGTGATATAGGACCTAATCTGGGCCAATTTGTACTTCTTTGGCCCTAATGGAGCCCAAATGGACCTGTTTGATCCTAATAGAGCCCAAATGGACATTTTTGGTCATATAGGACCTAACTGGGCCAATTTGTACTTATTTGGTCCTATTGGAGCCCAAATGGACTTGTTTGAACCTAATTGAGCCCAAATGGCCCAGTTAGGTCCTAATAGAGCCAAAATGCATTTGTTAGGTTAGAAAGGACCTAACTGGGCCAATTTGTACTTCTTTGGTCCTATTGGAGCCCAAATGGACTTGTTTTATCCTAATAGAGCCAAAATGCACTTTTTAGGTCATATAGGACCTAATCGGGCCAATTTGTACTTCTTTGGTCCTATTGGAGCCCAAATGGACTTGTTTAATCCTAATAGAGCCCAAATGGACTTTTTAGGTCATATAGGACCTATCTGGGCCAAAATGGACTTATTTGAACGTAATAGAGCCCAACTGGACAATTTAGGTCATATAGGACCAAACTGTGCCAATTAGTACTTCTTTGGTCCTATTGGAGCCCAAATGGACTTGTTTGATCCTTATAGAGCCCAAATGGACTTTTTAGGTCATATAGGACCTAACTGGGCCAATTTGTACTTCTTTGGTCCTAATTGAGCCTAAATGGACTTGTTTAACCCTAATAGAGCCCAAATGGACTTGTTTGATCCTAATAGAGCCCAAATGGATTTATTAGGTCATAAAGGACCTAACTGTGCCAATTTGTACTTCTTTGGTCCTATTGGAGCCTAAATGGACTTGTTTGATCCTAATAGAGCCCAAATGGACTTTTTAGGTCATATTGAACCTAATTGGGCCAATTTGTACTTCTTTGGCCCCAATGGAGCCCAAATGGACTTGTTTGACCCTAGTTGAGCCCAAATTGACTTGTTTGATCCTAATAGAGTCCAAATGGACTTGTTAGGTCATAAAAAAGACCTAATCTGGGCAAATTTGTACTTCTTTGGTCCCATTGGAGCCCAAATGGACCTGTTTGATCCTAATAGAGCCCAAATGGACTTTTTTAGGTCATATAGGACCTAACTGGGCCAATTTGTACTTCTTTGGTCCTATTGGAGCCCAAATGGACTTGTTTGAACCTAATAGAGCCCAAATGGCCCAGTTAGGTCCTAATAGAGCCAAAATGCAATTGTTAGGTCATAAAGGACCTAACTGGGCCAATTTGTACTTCTTTGGTCCTATTGGAGCCCAAATGGACTTGTTTGATCCTAATAGAGCCAAAATGCACTTGTTAGGTTATATAGGACCTAACTGGGCCAATTTGTACTTCTTTGGTCCTAATGGATCCCAAATGGACTTGTTTGATCCTAATAGAGCCCAACTGGACATTTTAGGTCATATAGGACCTAACTGGGTCAATTTGTACTTCTTTGGTCCTATTGGAGCCCAAATGGAATTGTTTGATCCTAATAGAGCCCAAATGGACTTTTTAGGTCATATAGGACCTATCTGGGCCAATTTGAACTTCTTTGGTCCTATTGGAGCCCAAATGGACTTGTTTGATCCTAATAGAGCCCAAATGGACTTTTTAGGTCATATAGGACCTAACTGGGCTAATTTGTACTTGTTTGGTCCTATTGGAGCCCAAATGGACTTGTTTGATCCTTACAGAGCGAAAATTAACCTTTTAGGTCATATAGGACCTAACTGGGCCAATTTGTACTTCTTTGGTCCTATTGGAGCCCAAATGGACTTGTTTGATCCTAATAGATACCAAATGGACTTTTTAGGTCATATAGGACCTATCTGGGCCAATTTGAACTTCTTTGGTCCTATTGGAGCCCAAATGGACTTGTTTGATCCTAATAGAGCCAAAATGCACTTTTTTGGGCATATAGGACCAAACTGGGCCAATTTGTTCTTCTTTGGTCCTATTGGAGCCCAAATGGACTTGTTTGATCCTAATATTCTTTGGTCCTATTGGAGCCCAAATGAACTTGTTTGATCCTTATAGAGCCAAAATGCACTTTTTAGGTCATATACGACCTATCTGGGCCAATTTGTACTTCTTTGGTCCAATTGGAGCCCAAATGGACTTTTTTGATCTTAATAGAGCCAAAATGCTCTTTTTAGGTCATATAGGACCTAAGTGGGCCAATTTGTACTTCTTTGGTCATAATGGAGGCCAAATGTACTTGTTTGATCCTAATAGAGCCCCAATGGACTTGTTTGATCCTAATAGAGCTCAACATGACATTTTAGGTCATATAGGACCTAATTGGTCCAATTTGTACGTCTTTGGTCCTATTGGAAACCAAATGGACTTGTTTGATCCTAATAGAGCCCAAATGGACTTTTTAGGTCATATAGGACCTAACTGGGCCAATTTGTACTTCTTTGGTCCTATTGGAGCCTAAATGGACTTGCTTGATCCTAATAGAGCCCAAATGGTTTTTTTAGGTCATATAGGACCTATCTGGGCCAAAATGGACTTGTTTGATCCTAATTGCCCAACTGGACATTTTAGGTCATATAGGACCTAACTGGGCCAATTTTTACTTCTTTGGTCCTATTGGAGCCCAAATGGACTTGTTTGATCCTAATGGAGCCCAAATGAACTTTTTAGGTCATATAGGACCTAATTGGGCCAATTTGTACTTCTTTGGTCCTATTGGAGCCCAAATGGAATTGTTTGATCCTAATAGAGCCAAAATGGACTTTTTAGGTCATATAGGACCTAACTGGGCCAATTTGTACTTCTTTGGTCCTATTGGAGCCCAAATGGACTTGTTTGATCCTAATAGAGCCCAAATGGACTTTTTAGGACATGTAGGACCTAACTGGGCCAATTTGTACTTCTTTGGTCCTAATGGAGCCCAAATGCACTTGTTTGATCCTAATAAAGCCCAAATCGATTTGTTAGGACCTAATTGGGCCAATTTGTACTTCTTTGGTCCTAATTGAGCCCAAATGAACTTGTTTGACCCTAATAGAGCCCAAATGGACTTGTTTGAACCTAATAGAGCCCAAATGGACTTGTTAGGTGATATAGGACCTAACTGGGCCAATTTGTACTTCTTTGGCCCTAATGGAGCCCAAATGGACCTGTTTGATCCTAATAGAGCCCAAATGGACTTTTTTGGTCATATAGGACCTAAATGGGCCAATTTGTACTTATTTGGTCCTATTGGAGCCCAAATGGACTTGTTTGAACCTAATTGAGCCCAAATGGCCCAGTTAGGTCCTAATAGAGCCAAAATGCACTTGTTAGGTTAGAAAAGGACCTAACTGGGCCAATTTGTACTTCTTTCGTCCTATTGGAGCCCAAATGGACTTGTTTTATCCTAATAGAGCCAAAATGCACTTTTTAGGTCATATAGGACCTAACTGGGCCAATTTGTACTTCTTTGGTCCTATTGGAGCCCAAATGGACTTGTTTAATCCTAATAGAGCCCAAATGGACTTTTTAGGTCATATAGGACCTATCTCGGGCCAAAATGGACTTATTTGAACGTAATAGAGCCCAACTGGGACAATTTAGGTCATATAGGACCTAATCGTGGCAATTAGTACTTCTTTGGTCCTATTGGAGCCCAAATGGACTTGTTTGATCCTTATAGAGCCCAAATGGACTTTTTAGGTCATATAGGACCTAACTGGGCCAATTTGTACTTCTTTGGTCCTAATTGAGCCTAAATGGACTTGTTTAACCCTAATAGAGCCCAAATGGACTTGTTTGATCCTAATAGAGCCCAAATGGATTTATTAGGTCATAAAGGACCTAACTGTGCCAATTTGTACTTCTTTGGTCCTATTGGAGCCTAAATGGACTTGTTTGATCCTAATAGAGCCCAAATGGACTTTTTAGGTCATATTGAACCTAATTGGGCCAATTTGTACTTCTTTGGCCCCAATGGAGCCCAAATGGACTTGTTTGACCCTAGTTGAGCCCAAATTGACTTGTTTGATCCTAATAGAGTCCAAATGGACTTGTTAGGTCATAAAAAGACCTAACTGGGCAAATTTGTACTTCTTTGGTCCCATTGGAGCCCAAATGGACCTGTTTGATCCTAATAGAGCCCAAATGGACTTTTTAGGTCATATAGGACCTAACTGGGCCAATTTGTACTTCTTTGGTCCTATTGGAGCCCAAATGGACTTGTTTGAACCTAATAGAGCCCAAATGGCCCAGTTAGGTCCTAATAGAGCCAAAATGCAATTGTTAGGTCATAAAGGACCTAATGGGCCAATTTGTACTTCTTTGGTCCTATTGGAGCCCAAATGGACTTGTTTGATCCTAATAGAGCCAAAATGCACTTGTTAGGTTATATAGGACCTAATCTGGGCCAATTTGTACTTCTTTGGTCCTAATGGATCCCAAATGGACTTGTTTGATCCTAATAGAGCCCAATCGGACATTTTAGGTCATATAGGACCTAATCGGGGTCAATTTGTACTTCTTTGGTCCTATTGGAGCCCAAATGGAATTGTTTGATCCTAATAGAGCCCAAATGGACTTTTTAGGTCATATAGGACCTATTCGGGCCAATTTGAACTTCTTTGGTCCTATTGGAGCCCAAATGGACTTGTTTGATCCTAATAGAGCCCAAATGGACTTTTTAGGTCATATAGGACCTAACTGGGCTAATTTGTACTTGTTTGGTCCTATTAGAGCCCAAATGGACTTGTTTGATCCTTACAGAGCGAAAATTAACCTTTTAGGTCATATAGGACCTAATCTGGGCCAATTTGTACTTCTTTGGTCCTATTGGAGCCCAAATGGACTTGTTTGATCCTAATAGATACCAAATGGACTTTTAGGTCATATAGGACCTATCCGGGCCAATTTGAACTTCTTTGGTCCTATTGGAGCCCAAATGGACTTGTTTGATCCTAATAGAGCCAAAATGCACTTTTTTGGGCATATAGGACCAAACCGGGCCAATTTGTTCTTCTTTGGTCCTATTGGAGCCCAAATGGACTTGTTTGATCCTAATATTATTTTGTCCTAATGGATCCGAAATGAACTTGTTTGATCCTTATAGAGCCAAAATGCACTTTTTAGGTCATATAGGACATAATCGACCAATTTGTACTTCTTTGGTCCTATTGGAGCCCAAATGGACTTGTTTAATCCTAATAGAGCCCAAATGGACTTTTTAGGTCATATAGGACCTATCTGGGCCAAAATGGACTTCTTTGAACGTAATAGAGCCCAATGGACAATTTAGGTCATATAGGACCTAATCGTGCCAATTAGTACTTCTTTGGTCCTATTGGAGCCCAAATGGACTTGTTTGATCCTTATAGAGCCCAAATGGACTTTTTAGGTCATATAGGACCTAACTGGGCCAATTTGTACTTCTTTGGTCCTAATTGAGCCTAAATGGACTTGTTTAACCCTAATAGAGCCCAAATGGACTTGTTTGATCCTAATAGAGCCCAAATGGATTTATTAGGTCATAAAGGACCTAACTGTGCCAATTTGTACTTCTTTGGTCCTATTGGAGCCTAAATGGACTTGTTTGATCCTAATAGAGCCCAAATGGACTTTTTAGGTCATATTGAACCTAATTGGGCCAATTTGTACTTCTTTGGCCCCAATGGAGCCCAAATGGACTTGTTTGACCCTAGTTGAGCCCAAATTGACTTGTTTGATCCTAATAGAGTCCAAATGGACTTGTTAGGTCATAAAAGACCTAACTGGGCAAATTTGTACTTCTTTGGTCCCATTGGAGCCCAAATGGACCTGTTTGATCCTAATAGAGCCCAAATGGACTTTTTAGGTCATATAGGACCTAACTGGGCCAATTTGTACTTCTTTGGTCCTATTGGAGCCCAAATGGACTTGTTTGAACCTAATAGAGCCCAAATGGCCCAGTTAGGTCCTAATAGAGCCAAAATGCAATTGTTAGGTCATAAAGGACCTAACTGGGCCAATTTGTACTTCTTTGGTCCTATTGGAGCCCAAATGGACTTGTTTGATCCTAATAGAGCCAAAATGCACTTGTTAGGTTATATAGGACCTAACTGGGCCAATTTGTACTTCTTTGGTCCTAATGGATCCCAAATGGACTTGTTTGATCCTAATAGAGCCCAACTGGACATTTTAGGTCATATAGGACCTAACTGGGTCAATTTGTACTTCTTTGGTCCTATTGGAGCCCAAATGGAATTGTTTGATCCTAATAGAGCCCAAATGGACTTTTTAGGTCATATAGGACCTATCTGGGCCAATTTGAACTTCTTTGGTCCTATTGGAGCCCAAATGGACTTGTTTGATCCTAATAGAGCCCAAATGGACTTTTTAGGTCATATAGGACCTAACTGGGCTAATTTGTACTTGTTTGGTCCTATTGGAGCCCAAATGGACTTGTTTGATCCTTACAGAGCGAAAATTAACCTTTTAGGTCATATAGGACCTAACTGGGCCAATTTGTACTTCTTTGGTCCTATTGGAGCCCAAATGGACTTGTTTGATCCTAATAGATACCAAATGGACTTTTTAGGTCATATAGGACCTATCTGGGCCAATTTGAACTTCTTTGGTCCTATTGGAGCCCAAATGGACTTGTTTGATCCTAATAGAGCCAAAATGCACTTTTTTGGGCATATAGGACCAAACTGGGCCAATTTGTTCTTCTTTGGTCCTATTGGAGCCCAAATGGACTTGTTTGATCCTAATATTATTTGGTCCTATTGGAGCCCAAATGAACTTGTTTGATCCTTATAGAGCCAAAATGCACTTTTTAGGTCATATAGGACATAACTGGACCAATTTGTACTTCTTTGGTCCTATTGGAGCCCAAATGGACTTTTTTGATCCTAATAGAGCCCAAATGGACTTTTTAGGTCATATAGGACCTATCTGGGCCAAAATGGACTTGTTTGAACCTAATAGAGCCCAACTGGACATTTTAGGTCATAAAGGACCTAACTGGGCCAATTTGTACTTCTTCGGTCCTAATGGAGCCCAAATGGACCTGTTTGATAATAGAGCCCAAATGGACTTTTTAGGTCATATACGACCTATCTGGGTCAATTTGTACTTCTTAGGTCCAATTGGAGCCCAAATGGACTTTTTTGATCTTAATAGAGCCAAAATGCTCTTTTTAGGTCATATAGGACCTAAGTGGGCCAATTTGTACTTCTTTGGTCATAATGGAGGCCAAATGTACTTGTTTGATCCTAATAGAGCCCCAATGGACTTGTTTGATCCTAATAGAGCTCAACATGACATTTTAGGTCATATAGGACCTAATTGGTCCAATTTGTACGTCTTTGGTCCTATTGGAAACCAAATGGACTTGTTTGATCCTAATAGAGCCCAAATGGACTTTTTAGGTCATATAGGACCTAACTGGGCCAATTTGTACTTCTTTGGTCCTATTGGAGCCTAAATGGACTTGCTTGATCCTAATAGAGCCCAAATGGTTTTTTTAGGTCATATAGGACCTATCTGGGCCAAAATGGACTTGTTTGATCCTAATTGCCCAACTGGACATTTTAGGTCATATAGGACCTAACTGGGACAATTTTTACTTCTTTGGTCCTATTGGAGCCCAAATGGACTTTTTTGATCCTAATGGAGCCCAAATGAACTTTTTAGGTCATATAGGACCTAATTGGGCCAATTTGTACTTCTTTGGTCCTATTGGAGCCCAAATGGAATTGTTTGATCCTAATAGAGCCAAAATGGACTTTTTAGGTCATATAGGACCTAATCGGGCCAATTTGTACTTCTTTGGTCCTATTGGAGCCCAAATGGACTTGTTTGATCCTAATAGAGCCCAAATGGACTTTTTTAGGACATGTAGGACCTAATCTGGGCCAATTTGTACTTCTTTGGTCCTAATGGAGCCCAATTTCTCTTGTTTGAACCTCATAAAGCCCAAATCGAATTGTGAGGTCCTAATTGGTCCAATTTGTACTTCTTTGGTGCTAATGGAGCGCCAATGTACTGGTTTGACCCTAATAGAGCCCAAATGGACTTGTTTGAACCTAATAGAGCCCAAATGGACTTGTTAGGTGATATAGGACCTAATCGGGGCCAATTTGTACTTCTTTGGCCCTAATGGAGCCCAAATGGACCTGTTTGATCCTAATAGAGCCCAAATGGACTTTTTGGTCATATAGGACCTAATCGGGCCAATTTGTACTTATTTGGTCCTATTGGAGCCCAAATGGACTTGTTTGAACCTAATTGAGCCCAAATGGCCCAGTTAGGTCCTAATAGAGCCAAAATGCACTTGTTAGGTTAGAAAGGACCTAACTGGGCCAATTTGTACTTCTTTCGTCCTATTGGAGCCCAAATGGACTTGTTTTATCCTAATAGAGCCAAAATGCACTTTTTAGGTCATATAGGACCTAACTGGGCCAATTTGTACTTCTTTGGTCCTATTGGAGCCCAAATGGACTTGTTTAATCCTAATAGAGCCCAAATGGACTTTTTAGGTCATATAGGACCTATCAAGGCCAAAATGGACTTATTTGAACGTAATAGAGCCCAACTGGACAATTTAGGTCATATAGGACCTAACTGTGCCAATTAGTACTTCTTTGGTCCTATTGGAGCCCAAATGGACTTGTTTGATCCTTATAGAGCCCAAATGGACTTTTTAGGTCATATAGGACCTAACTGGGCCAATTTGTACTTCTTTGGTCCTAATTGAGCCTAAATGGACTTGTTTAACCCTAATAGAGCCCAAATGGACTTGTTTGATCCTAATAGAGCCCAAATGGATTTATTAGGTCATAAAGGACCTAACTGTGCCAATTTGTACTTCTTTGGTCCTATTGGAGCCTAAATGGACTTGTTTGATCCTAATAGAGACCAATTGGACTTTTTTAGGTCATATTGAACCTAATTGGGCCAATTTGTACTTCTTTGGCCCCAATGGAGCCCAAATGGACTTGTTTGACCCTAGTTGAGCCCAAATTGACTTGTTTGATCCTAATAGAGTCCAAATGGACTTGTTAGGTCATAAAAGACCTAACTGGGCAAATTTGTACTTCTTTGGTCCCATTGGAGCCCAAATGGACTGTTTGATCCTAATAGAGCCCAAATGGACTTTTTAGGTCATATAGGACCTAATCTGGGCCAATTTGTACTTCTTTGGTCCTATTGGAGCCCAAATGGACTTGTTTGAACCTAATAGAGCCCAAATGGCCCAGTTAGGTCCTAATAGAGCCAAAATGCAATTGTTAGGTCATAAAGGACCTAATCGGGCCAATTTGTACTTCTTTGGTCCTATTGGAGCCCAAATGGACTTGTTTGATCCTAATAGAGCCAAAATGCACTTGTTAGGTTATATAGGACCTAACTGGGCCAATTTGTACTTCTTTGGTCCTAATGGATCCCAAATGGACTTGTTTGATCCTAATAGAGCCCAATTTGGACATTTTAGGTCATATAGGACCTAATCGGGTCAATTTGTACTTCTTTGGTCCTATTGGAGCCCAAATGGAATTGTTTGATCCTAATAGAGCCCAAATGGACTTTTTAGGTCATATAGGACCTATCCAGGCCAATTTGAACGTCTTTGGTCCTATTGGAGCCCAAATGGACTTGTTTGATCCTAATAGAGCCCAAATGGACTTTTTAGGTCATATAGGACCTAACTGGGCTAATTTGTACTTGTTTGGTCCTATTAGAGCCCAAATGGACTTGTTTGATCCTTACAGAGCGAAAATTAACCTTTTAGGTCATATAGGACCTAACTGGGCCAATTTGTACTTCTTTGGTCCTATTGGAGCCCAAATGGACTTGTTTGCTCCTCATAGTTTGCTAATGGAGTTTTGAGGTCTTCTATGACCTATCTGGGCCAATTTGAACTTCTTTGGTCCTATTGGAGCCCAAATGGACTTGTTTGATCCTAATAGAGCCAAAATGCACTTTTTTGGGCATATAGGACCAAACTGGGCCAATTTGTTCTTCTTTGGTCCTATTGGAGCCCAAATGGACTTGTTTGATCCTAATATTATTTGGTCCTATTGGAGCCCAAATGAACTTGTTTGATCCTTATAGAGCCAAAATGCACTTTTTAGGTCATATAGGACATAACTGGACCAATTTGTACTTCTTTGGTCCTATTGGAGCCCAAATGGACTTGTTTAATCCTAATAGAGCCCAAATGGACTTTTTAGGTCATATAGGACCTATCTGGGCCAAAATGGACTTCTTTGAACGTAATAGAGCCCAATCGGACAATTTAGGTCATATAGGACCTAAGCGTGCCAATTAGTACTTCTTTGGTCCTATTGGAGCCCAAATGGACTTGTTTGATCCTTATAGAGCCCAAATGGACTTTTTAGGTCATATAGGACCTAATCTGGGCCAATTTGTACTTCTTTGGTCCTAATTGAGCCTAAATGGACTTGTTTAACCCTAATAGAGCCCAAATGGACTTGTTTGATCCTAATAGAGCCCAAATGGATTTATTAGGTCATAAAGGACCTAATCTGTGCCAATTTGTACTTCTTTGGTCCTATTGGAGCCTAAATGGACTTGTTTGATCCTAATAGAGCCCAAATGGACTTTTTAGGTCATATTGAACCTAATTGGGCCAATTTGTACTTCTTTGGCCCCAATGGAGCCCAAATGGACTTGTTTGACCCTAGTTGAGCCCAAATTGACTTGTTTGATCCTAATAGAGTCCAAATGGACTTGTTAGGTCATAAAAGACCTAACTGGGCAAATTTGTACTTCTTTGGTCCCATTGGAGCCCAAATGGACCTGTTTGATCCTAATAGAGCCCAAATGGACTTTTTAGGTCATATAGGACCTAATGGGCCAATTTGTACTTCTTTGGTCCTATTGGAGCCCAAATGGACTTGTTTGAACCTAATAGAGCCCAAATGGCCCAGTTAGGTCCTAATAGAGCCAAAATGCAATTGTTAGGTCATAAAGGACCTAACTGGGCCAATTTGTACTTCTTTGGTCCTATTGGAGCCCAAATGGACTTGTTTGATCCTAATAGAGCCAAAATGCACTTGTTAGGTTATATAGGACCTAACTGGGCCAATTTGTACTTCTTTGGTCCTAATGGATCCCAAATGGACTTGTTTGATCCTAATAGAGCCCAACTGGACATTTTAGGTCATATAGGACCTAACTGGGTCAATTTGTACTTCTTTGGTCCTATTGGAGCCCAAATGGAATTGTTTGATCCTAATAGAGCCCAAATGGACTTTTTAGGTCATATAGGACCTATCTGGGCCAATTTGAACTTCTTTGGTCCTATTGGAGCCCAAATGGACTTGTTTGATCCTAATAGAGCCCAAATGGACTTTTTTAGGTCATATAGGACCTAACTGGGCTAATTTGTACTTGTTTGGTCCTATTGGAGCCCAAATGGACTTTTTCGATCCTTAAAGAGCGAAATTTCACATTTTAGGTCATATAGGACCTAACAGGGCCAATTTGTACTTCTTTGGTCCTATTGGAGCCCAAATGGACTTGTTTGATCCTAATAGATACCAAATGGACTTTTTAGGTCATATAGGACCTATCTCGGGCCAATTTGAACTTCTTTGGTCCTATTGGAGCCCAAATGGACTTGTTTGATCCTAATAGATCCAAAATGCACTTTTTTGGGCATTTAGGACCAAAGCTGGGCCAATTTGTTCTTCTTTGGTCCTATTGGAGCCCAAATGGACTTGTTTGATCCTAATATTATTTGGTCCTATTGGAGCCCAAATGAACTTGTTTGATCCTTATAGAGCCAAAATGCACTTTTTAGGTCATATAGGACATAATGGACCAATTTGTACTTCTTTGGTCCTATTGGAGCCCAAATGGACTTTTTTGATCCTAATAGAGCCCAAATGGACTTTTTAGGTCATATAGGACCTATCTGGGCCAAAATGGACTTGTTTGAACCTAATAGAGCCCAACTGGACATTTTAGGTCATAAAGGACCTAATCGGGCCAATTTGTACTTCTTCTGGTCCTAATGGAGCCCAAATGGACCTGTTTGATAATAGAGCCCAAATGGACTTTTTTAGGTCATATACGACCTATCTGGGTCAATTTGTACTTCTTAGGTCCAATTGGAGCCCAAATGGACTTTTTTTTGATCTTAATAGAGCCAAAATGCTCTTTTTAGGTCATATAGGACCTAAGTGGGCCAATTTGTACTTCTTTGGTCATAATGGAGGCCAAATGTACTTGTTTGATCCTAATAGAGCCCCAATGGACTTGTTTGATCCTAATAGAGCTCAACATGACATTTTAGGTCATATAGGACCTAATTGGTCCAATTTGTACGTCTTTGGTCCTATTGGAAACCAAATGGACTTGTTTGATCCTAATAGAGCCCAAATGGACTTTTTAGGTCATATAGGACCTAACTGGGCCAATTTGTACTTCTTTGGTCCTATTGGAGCCTAAATGGACTTGCTTGATCCTAATAGAGCCCAAATGGTTTTTTTAGGTCATATAGGACCTATCTGGGCCAAAATGGACTTGTTTGATCCTAATTGCCCAACTGGACATTTTAGGTCATATAGGACCTAATCGGGCCAATTTTTACTTCTTTGGTCCTTTTGGAGCCCAAATGGACTTTTTTGATCCTAATGGAGCCCAAATGAACTTTTTAGGTCATATAGGACCTAATTGGGCCAATTTGTACTTCTTTGGTCCTATTGGAGCCCAAATGGAATTGTTTGATCCTAATAGAGCCAAAATGGACTTTTTAGGTCATATAGGACCTAACTGGGCCAATTTGTACTTCTTTGGTCCTATTGGAGCCCAAATGGACTTGTTTGATCCTAATAGAGCCCAAATGGACTTTTTAGGACATGTAGGACCTAACTGGGCCAATTTGTACTTCTTTGGTCCTAATGGAGCCCAAATGCACTTGTTTGATCCTAATAAAGCCCAAATCGATTTGTTAGGACCTAATTGGGCCAATTTGTACTTCTTTGGTCCTAATTGAGCCCAAATGAACTTGTTTGACCCTAATAGAGCCCAAATGGACTTGTTTGAACCTAATAGAGCCCAAATGGACTTGTTAGGTGATATAGGACCTAATCGGGGGCCAATTTGTACTTCTTTGGCCCTAATGGAGCCCAAATGGACCTGTTTGATCCTAATAGAGCCCAAATGGACTTTTTTGGTCATATAGGACCTAACTGGGCCAATTTGTACTTATTTGGTCCTATTGGAGCCCAAATGGACTTGTTTGAACCTAATTGAGCCCAAATGGCCCAGTTAGGTCCTAATAGAGCCAAAATGCACTTGTTAGGTTAGAAAGGACCTAACTGGGCCAATTTGTACTTCTTTCGTCCTATTGGAGCCCAAATGGACTTGTTTTATCCTAATAGAGCCAAAATGCACTTTTTAGGTCATATAGGACCTAACTGGGCCAATTTGTACTTCTTTGGTCCTATTGGAGCCCAAATGGACTTGTTTAATCCTAATAGAGCCCAAATGGACTTTTTAGGTCATATAGGACCTATCAAGGCCAAAATGGACTTATTTGAACGTAATAGAGCCCAACTGGACAATTTAGGTCATATAGGACCTAACTGTGCCAATTAGTACTTCTTTGGTCCTATTGGAGCCCAAATGGACTTGTTTGATCCTTATAGAGCCCAAATGGACTTTTTAGGTCATATAGGACCTAACTGGGCCAATTTGTACTTCTTTGGTCCTAATTGAGCCTAAATGGACTTGTTTAACCCTAATAGAGCCCAAATGGACTTGTTTGATCCTAATAGAGCCCAAATGGATTTATTAGGTCATAAAGGACCTAACTGTGCCAATTTGTACTTCTTTGGTCCTATTGGAGCCTAAATGGACTTGTTTGATCCTAATAGAGCCCAAATGGACTTTTTAGGTCATATTGAACCTAATTGGGCCAATTTGTACTTCTTTGGCCCCAATGGAGCCCAAATGGACTTGTTTGACCCTAGTTGAGCCCAAATTGACTTGTTTGATCCTAATAGAGTCCAAATGGACTTGTTAGGTCATAAAAGACCTAACTGGGCAAATTTGTACTTCTTTGGTCCCATTGGAGCCCAAATGGACCTGTTTGATCCTAATAGAGCCCAAATGGACTTTTTTAGGTCATATAGGACCTAATCGGGCCAATTTGTACTTCTTTGGTCCTATTGGAGCCCAAATGGACTTGTTTGAACCTAATAGAGCCCAAATGGCCCAGCTTAGGTCCTAATAGAGCCAAAATGCAATTGTTAGGTCATAAAGGACCTAACTGGGCCAATTTGTACTTCTTTGGTCCTATTGGAGCCCAAATGGACTTGTTTGATCCTAATAGAGCCAAAAAGCACAAGATCGGTTATATAGTACCTAACTGGGCCAAATAGTAATTCTTAGTTCCTAATGGATCCCAAATGGACTTGTTTGATCCTAATAGAGCCCAACTGGACATTTTAGGTCATATAGGACCTAATCTGGGTCAATTTGTACTTCATCGGTCCTATTGGAGCCCAAATGGAATTGTTTGATCCTAATAGAGCCGAAAATCAATTTTGTTGTCCTATAGGACGTTTCTGGGAAAATTTGTACTTCTTTGGTCCTATTGGAGCCCAAATGGACTTGTTTGATCCTAATAGAGCCCAAATGGACTTTTTAGGTCATATAGGACCTAACTGGGCTAATTTGTACTTGTTTGGTCCTATTAGAGCCCAAATGGACTTGTTTGATCCTTACAGAGCGAAAATGAACCTGTTAGGTCATATAGGACCCAATCGGCCACTTTGTACTTCTTTGGTCCTATTGGAGCCCAAATGGACTTGTTTGATCCTAATAGATACCAAATGGACTTTTTAGGTCATATAGGACCTATCTGGGCCAATTTGAACTTCTTTGGTCCTATTGGAGCCCAAATGGACTTGTTTGATCCTAATAGAGCCAAAATGCACTTTTTTGGGCATATAGGACCAAATCTGGGCCAATTTGTTCTTCTTTGGTCCTATTGGAGCCCAAATGGACTTGTTTGATCCTAATATTATTTGGTCCTATTGGAGCCCAAATGAACTTGTTTGATCCTTATAGAGCCAAAATGCACTTTTTAGGTCATATAGGACATAACTGGACCAATTTGTACTTCTTTGGTCCTATTGGAGCCCAAATGGACTTGTTTAATCCTAATAGAGCCCAAATGGACTTTTTAGGTCATATAGGACCTATCTGGGCCAAAATGGACTTCTTTGAACGTAATAGAGCCCAATGGACAATTTAGGTCATATAGGACCTAACTGTGCCAATTAGTACTTCTTTGGTCCTATTGGAGCCCAAATGGACTTGTTTGATCCTTATAGAGCCCAAATAGACTTTTTAGGTCATATAGGACCTAACTGGGCCAATTTGTACTTCTTTGGTCCTAATTGAGCCTAAATGGACTTGTTTAACCCTAATAGAGCCCAAATGGACTTGTTTGATCCTAATAGAGCCCAAATGGATTTATTAGGTCATAAAGGACCTAACTGTGCCAATTTGTACTTCTTTGGTCCTATTGGAGCCTAAATGGACTTGTTTGATCCTAATAGAGCCCAAATGGACTTTTTAGGTCATATTGAACCTAATTGGGCCAATTTGTACTTCTTTGGCCCCAATGGAGCCCAAATGGACTTGTTTGACCCTAGTTGAGCCCAAATTGACTTGTTTGATCCTAATAGAGTCCAATGGACTTGTTAGGTCATAAAAGACCTAACTGGGCAAATTTGTACTTCTTTGGTCCCATTGGAGCCCAAATGGACTGTTTGATCCTAATAGAGCCCAAATGGACTTTTTAGGTCATATAGGACCTAACTGGGCCAATTTGTACTTCTTTGGTCCTATTGGAGCCCAAATGGACTTGTTTGAACCTAATAGAGCCCAAATGGCCCAGTTAGGTCCTAATAGAGCCAAAATGCAATTGTTAGGTCATAAAGGACCTAATCTGGGCCAATTTGTACTTCTTTGGTCCTATTGGAGCCCAAATGGACTTGTTTGATCCTAATAGAGCCAAAATGCACTTGTTAGGTTATATAGGACCTAACTGGCGGCTCAATTTGTACTTCTTTGGTCCTAATGGATCCCAAATGGACTTGTTTGATCCTAATAGAGCCCAACTGGACATTTTAGGTCATATAGGACCTAACTGGGTCAATTTGTACTTCTTTGGTCCTATTGGAGCCCAAATGGAATTGTTTGATCCTAATAGAGCCCAAATGGACTTTTTTAGGTCATATAGGACCTATCTGGGCCAATTTGAACTTCTTTGGTCCTATTGGAGCCCAAATGGACTTGTTTGATCCTAATAGAGCCCAAATGGACTTTTTAGGTCATATAGACCTAACTGGGCTAATTTGTACTTGTTTGGTCCTATTGGAGCCCAAATGGACTTGTTTGATCCTTACAGAGCGTAAAATTAACCTTTTAGGTCATATAGGACCTAACCGGGCCAATTTGTACTTCTTGGGGCCTATTGGAGCCCAAATGGACTTGTTTGATCCTAATAGATACCAAATGGACTTTTTAGGTCATATAGGACCTATCTGGGCCAATTTGAACTTCTTTGGTCCTATTGGAGCCCAAATGGACTTGTTTGATCCTAATAGAGCCAAAATGCACTTTTTTGGGCATATAGGACCAAACTGGGCCAATTTGTTCTTCTTTGGTCCTATTGAGCCCAAATGGACTTGTTTGATCCTAATATTATTTGGTCCTATTGGAGCCCAAATGAACTTGTTTGATCCTTATAGAGCCAAAATGCACTTTTTAGGTCATATAGGACATAATCGGACCAATTTGTACTTCTTTGGTCCTATTGGAGCCCAAATGGACTTTTTTGATCCTAATAGAGCCCAAATGGACTTTTTAGGTCATATAGGACCTATCGGGCCAAAATGGACTTGTTTGAACCTAATAGAGCCCAATCGGACATTTTAGGTCATAAAGGACCTAATCGGGCCAATTTGTACTTCTTCTGGTCCTAATGGAGCCCAAATGGACCTGTTTGATAATAGAGCCCAAATGGACTTTTTAGGTCATATACGACCTATCTGGGCCAATTTGTACTTCTTTGGTCCAATTGGAGCCCAAATGGACTTTTTTGATCTTAATAGAGCCAAAATGCTCTTTTTAGGTCATATAGGACCTAAGTGGGCCAATTTGTACTTCTTTGGTCATAATGGAGGCCAAATGTACTTGTTTGATCCTAATAGAGCCCCAATGGACTTGTTTGATCCTAATAGAGCTCAACATGACATTTTAGGTCATATACGACCTAATTGGTCCAATTTGTACGTCTTTGGTCCTATTGGAAACCAAATGGACTTGTTTGATCCTAATAGAGCCCAAATGGACTTTTTAGGTCATATAGGACCTAACTGGGCCAATTTGTACTTCTTTGGTCCTATTGGAGCCCAAATGGACTTGTTTGATCCTAATAGAGCCCAAATGGTTTTTTTAGGTCATATAGGACCTATCTGGGCCAAAATGGACTTGTTTGATCCTAATAGCCCAACTGGACATTTTAGGTCATATAGGACCTAACTGGGCCAATTTGTACTTCTTTGGTCCTATTGGAGCCCAAATGGACTTGTTTGATCCTAATGGAGCCCAAATGAACTTTTTAGGTCATATAGGACCTAATTGGGCCAATTTGTACTTCTTTGGTCCTATTGGAGCCCAAATGGAATTGTTTGATCCTAATAGAGCCAAAATGGACTTTTTAGGTCATATAGAACCTAACTGGGCCAATTTGTACTTCTTTGGTCCTATTGGAGCCCAAATGGACTTGTTTGATCCTAATAGAGCCCAAATGGACTTTTTAGGACATATAGGACCTAACTGGGCCAATTTGTACTTCTTTGGTCCTAATGGAGCCCAAATGCACTTGTTTGATCCTAATAAAGCCCAAATCGATTTGTTAGGACCTAATTGGGCCAATTTGTACTTCTTTGGTCCTAATTGAGCCCAAATGAACTTGTTTGACCCTAATAGAGCCCAAATGGACTTGTTTGAACCTAATAGAGCCCAAATGGACTTGTTAGGTGATATAGGACCTAACTGGGCCAATTTGTACTTCTTTGGCCCTAATGGAGCCCAAATGGACCTGTTTGATCCTAATAGAGCCCAAATGGACTTTTTTGGTCATATAGGACCTAACTGGGCCAATTTGTACTTATTTGGTCCTATTGGAGCCCAAATGGACTTGTTTGAACCTAATTGAGCCCAAATGGCCCAGTTAGGTCCTAATAGAGCCAAAATGCACTTGTTAGGTTAGAAAGGACCTAACTGGGCCAATTTGTACTTCTTTGGTCCTATTGGAGCCCAAATGGACTTGTTTTATCCTAATAGAGCCAAAATGCACTTTTTAGGTCATATAGGACCTAACTGGGCCAATTTGTACTTCTTTGGTCCTATTGGAGCCCAAATGGACTTGTTTAATCCTAATAGAGCCCAAATGGACTTTTTTAGGTCATATAGGACCTATCTGGGCCAAAATGGACTTATTTGAACGTAATAGAGCCCAACTGGACAATTTAGGTCATATAGGACCTAATCGTGCCAATTAGTACTTCTTTGGTCCTATTGGAGCCCAAATGGACTTGTTTGATCCTTATAGAGCCCAAATGGACTTTTTAGGTCATATAGGACCTAACTGGGCCAATTTGTACTTCTTTGGTCCTAATTGAGCCTAAATGGACTTGTTTAACCCTAATAGAGCCCAAATGGACTTGTTTGATCCTAATAGAGCCCAAATGGATTTATTAGGTCATAAAGGACCTAACTGTGCCAATTTGTACTTCTTTGGTCCTATTGGAGCCTAAATGGACTTGTTTGATCCTAATAGAGCCCAAATGGACTTTTTAGGTCATATTGAACTTATTTGGCCAATTTGTACTTATTTGGCCCCAATGGAGCCCAAATGGACTTGTTTGACCCTAGTTGAGCCCAAATTGACTTGTTTGATCCTAATAGAGTCCAAATGGACTTGTTAGGTCATAAAAGACCTAACTGGGCAAATTTGTACTTCTTTGGTCCCATTGGAGCCCAAATGGACCTGTTTGATCCTAATAGAGCCCAAATGGACTTTTTAGGTCATATAGGACCTAACTGGGCCAATTTGTACTTCTTTGGTCCTATTGGAGCCCAAATGGACTTGTTTGAACCTAATAGAGCCCAAATGGCCCAGTTAGGTCCTAATAGAGCCAAAATGCAATTGTTAGGTCATAAAGGACCTAACTGGGCCAATTTGTACTTCTTTGGTCCTATTGGAGCCCAAATGGACTTGTTTGATCCTAATAGAGCCAAAATGCACTTGTTAGGTTATATAGGACCTAACTGGGCCAATTTGTACTTCTTTGGTCCTAATGGATCCCAAATGGACTTGTTTGATCCTAATAGAGCCCAATGGACATTTTAGGTCATATAGGACCTAATCTGGGTCAATTTGTACTTCTTTGGTCCTATTGGAGCCCAAATGGAATTGTTTGATCCTAATAGAGCCCAAATGGACTTTTTAGGTCATATAGGACCTATTCGGGCCAATTTGAACTTCTTTGGTCCTATTGGAGCCCAAATGGACTTGTTTGATCCTAATAGAGCCCAAATGGACTTTTTAGGTCATATAGGACCTAACTGGGCTAATTTGTACTTGTTTGGTCCTATTGGAGCCCAAATGGACTTGTTTGATCCTTACAGAGCGAAAATTAACCTTTTAGGTCATATAGGACCTAAATGGGCCAATTTGTACTTCTTTGGTCCTATTGGAGCCCAAATGGACTTGTTTGATCCTAATAGATACCAAATGGACTTTTTAGGTCATATAGGACCTATCTGGGCCAATTTGAACTTCTTTGGTCCTATTGGAGCCCAAATGGACTTGTTTGATCCTAATAGAGCCAAAATGCACTTTTTGGGCATATAGGACCAAACTGGGCCAATTTGTTCTTCTTTGGTCCTATTGGAGCCCAAATGGACTTGTTTGATCCTAATATTATTTGGTCCTATTGGAGCCCAAATGAACTTGTTTGATCCTTATAGAGCCAAAATGCACTTTTTGGTCATATAGGACATAACTGGACCAATTTGTACTTCTTTGGTCCTATTGGAGCCCAAATGGACTTTTTTGATCATAATAGAGCCCAAATGCACTTTTTAGGTCATATAGGACCTATCTGGGGCCAAAATGGACTTGTTTGAACCTAATAGAGCCCAACTGGACATTTTAGGTCATAAAGGACCTAATCTGGGCCAATTTGTACTTCTTCGGTCCTAATGGAGCCCAAATGGACCTGTTTGATAATAGAGCCCAAATGGACTTTTTAGGTCATATACGACCTATCTGGGCCAATTTGTACTTCTTTGGTCCAATTGGAGCCCAAATGGACTTTTTTGATCTTAATAGAGCCAAAATGCTCTTTTTAGGTCATATAGGACCTAAGTGGGCCAATTTGTACTTCTTTGGTCATAATGGAGGCCAAATGTACTTGTTTGATCCTAATAGAGCCCCAATGGACTTGTTTGATCCTAATAGAGCTCAACATGACATTTTAGGTCATATACGACCTAATTGGTCCAATTTGTACGTCTTTGGTCCTATTGGAAACCAAATGGACTTGTTTGATCCTAATGGAGCCAAAATGGACTTTTTAGGTCATATAGGACCTAACTGGGCCAATTTGTACTTCTTTGTTCCTATTGGAGCCCAAATGGACTTGTTTGATCCTAATAGAGCCAAAATGCACTTTTTAGGTCATATAGGACCTAACTGGGCCAATTTGTACTTCTTTGGTCCTATTGGAGCCCAAATGGACTTGTTTGTGCCCAATTAAGGCCAAAATGCACTTTTTAGGTCATAAAGGACCTAACTGTGCCAATTTGTACTTCTTTGGTCCTATTGGAGCCCAAATGGACTTGTTTGATCATAATAGAGCCCAAATGGACTTGTTTGATCCTAATAGAGCCAAAATGCACTTTTTAGGTCATATAGGACCTAACTGTGCCAATTTGTACTTCTTTGGTCCTATTGGAGCCCAAATGGACTTGTTTGAACCTAATAGAACCCAAATGGACTTTTTAGGTCATATAGGACCTAACTGTGCCAATTTGTACTTCTTTGGTCCTATTGGAGCCCAAATGGACTTGTTTGAACCTAATAGAACCCAAATGGACTTTTTAGGTCATATAGGACCTAACTGGGCCAATTTGTACTTCTTTGTTCCTATTGGAGCCCAAATGGACTTGTTTGATCCTAATACAGCCCAAATGGACTTCTTAGGTCATATAGGACCTAACTGGGCCAATTTTTACTTCTTTGGTCCTATTGGAGCCCAAATGGACTTGTTTGATCCTAATAGAGCCCAAATGGACATGTTAGGTCATAAAGGACCTAACTGGGCCAATTTGTACTTCTTTGGTCCTATTGGAGCCCAAATGGAGTTGTTTGATCCTAGTAGAGCCTAAATGGACTTTTTAGGTCAAATAGGACCTAACTGGGCCAATTTGTACTTCTTTGACCCTAATGGAGCCCAAATGGACATGTTTGACCCAAAAAGAGCCAAAATGGATTTTTTAGGTCATATAGGACCCAACTGGGCCAATTTGTACTTCTTTGGTCCTATTGGAGCCCAAATGGACTTGTTTGATCATAATAGAGCCAAAATGGACTTTTTGGGTCATATAGGACCTAACTGAGCCAATTTGTACATCTTTGGTCCTAATAGAGCCCAAATGGACTTGTTTGATCCTAATAGAGCCCAAATGGACTTTTTAGGTCATATAGGACCTAACTGGGCCAATTTGTACATCTTTGGTCCTAATAGAGCCCAAATGGACTTGTTTGATCCTAATAGAGCCCAAATGGACTTGTTAGGTCATATAGGACCTAATTGTGCCAAATTGTACTTCTTTGGTCTTATTGGAGCCCAAATGGACTTGTTTGATCCTAATAGAGCCCAAATGTACTTTTTAGGTCATATAGGACCTAACTTGGCCAATTTGTACTTCTTTGGTCCTATTGGAGCCCAAATCGACTTGTTTGATCCTAATAGAACCCAAATGGACTTTTTAGGTCATATAGGACCTAACTGGGCCAATTTGTACTTCTTTGGTCCTATTGGAGCCCAAATGGACTTGTTGGACCCTAATAGATCCCAAATGGACTTTTTAGGTCATATAGGACCTCACTGGGCCAATTTGTACTTCTTTGGTCCTATTGTAGCCCAAATGGACTTGTTTGATCCTAATAGAGCCCAAATGGACTTGTTAGGTCATAAAGGACCTAACTGGGCCAATTTGTACTTCTTTGGTCCTATTGGAGCCCAAATGGACTTGTTTGATCCTAATAGAGCCAAATGGACTTTTTAGGTCATATAGGTCCTAACTTGGCCAATTTGTACTTCTTTGGTCCTATTGGAGCCCAAATGGACTTGTTTGATCCTAATTGGTCCTAATGGACTTTTTAGGTCATATAGGACCTAACTGGGCCATTTTGTACTTCTTTGGTCCAAATGGAGTCCAAATGGACTTTGTTTGATCCTAATAGAGCCCAAATGGACTTTTTAGGTCATATAGGACCTAACTGGGCCAATTTGTACTACTTTGGTCCTATTGGAGCCCAAATGGACTTGTTTGATCTTAATAGAGGCAAATTGCACTTTTTAGGTCTTATAGGACCTAACTGGGCCAATTTGTACTTCTTTGGTCCTATTGGAGGCCAAATGGACTTGTTTGATCCTAATAGAGCCCCAATGGACTTGTTTGATCCTAATAGAGCCCAAATGGACTTGTTAGGTCATAAAGGACCTAACTGGGACAATTTGTACTTCCTTGGTCCTATTGGAGCCCAAATGGACTTGTTTGATCCTAATAGGGCCCAAATGGACTTTTTAGGTCATATAAGACCTAACTGGGCCAATTTGTACTTCTTTGGTCCTAATGGAGCCCTAATGGACTTGTTTGACCCTAATAGAGCCCAACTGGACATTTTATGTCATAAAGGACCTAGTTGTGCCAATTTGTACTTCTTTGGTCTTATTGGAGCCTAAATGGACTTGTTTGATCCTAATAGATCCCAAATGGACTTGTTTGTTCCCAATAGAGCCAAAATGCACTTTTTAGGTCATATAGGACCTAACTGTGCCAATTTGTACCTCTTTGGTCCTATTGGAGCCCAATTGGACTTGTTTGATCCTAATAGATCCCAAATGGACTTTTTAGGTCATATAGGACCTAACTGGGCTAATTTGTACTTATTTGGTCCTAATGGAGCCCAAATGGACTTGTTTGACCCTAATAGAGCCCAAATGGACTTTTTAGGTCATATATGACCTAACTGGGCCAATTTGTAATTCTTTGGTCCTAATGGACCCCAAATGGACTTGTTTGAGCCCAATTAAAGCAAAAATGCACTTTTTAGGTCATAGAGGACCTAACTGGGCCAATTTGTACTTCTTGGGTCCTAATTGAGCCCAAATGGACTTGTTTGATCCTAATAGAGCCCAACTGGACATTTTAGGTCATATAGGACCTAACTGGGCCAATTTGTACTTCTTTGGTCCTATTGGAGCTCAAATGGACTTGTTTGATCCTAATGGAGCCAAAATGGACTTTTTAGGTCATATAGGACCTAATCGGGTAATTTGTACTTCTTTGGTCCTAATGGAGCCCAAATGGACTTGTTTGACCCTAATAGAGCCCAAATGGACTTTTTAGGTCATATAGGACCTAACTGGGCCAATTTGTACTTCTTTGGTCCGAATGGAGCCCAAATGGACTTGTTTGAGCCCAATTAAGGCCAAAATGGACATTTTAGGTCATATAGGACCTAACTGGGCCAATTTGTACTTCTTTGGTCCTATTGGAGCCCAAATCGACTTGTTTGATCCTAATAGAACCCAAATGGACTTTTTAGGTCATATAGGACCTAACTGGGCCAATTTGTACTTCTTTGGTCCTATTGGAGCCCAAATGGACTTGTTGGACCCTAATAGATCCCAAATGGACTTTTTAGGTCATATAGGACCTAAATGGGCCAATTTGTACTTCTTTGGTCCTATTGTAGCCCTAATGGACTTGTTTGATCCTAATAGAGCCCAAATGGACTTGTTAGGTCATAAAGGACCTAACTGGGCCAATTTGTACTTCTTTGGTCCTATTGGAGCCCAAATGGACTTGTTTGATCCAAATATAGCCAAATGGACTTTTTAGGTCATATAGGTCCTAACTAGGTCAATTTGTACTTCTTTGGTCCTATTGGAGCCCAAATGGATTTGTTTGATCCTAATTGGTCCTAATGGACTTTTTAGGTCATATATGACCTAACTGGGCTAATTTGTACTTCTTTGGTCCAAATGGACTTTGTTTGATCCTAATAGAGCCCAAATGGACTTTTTAGGTCATATAGGACCTAACTGGGCCAATTTGTACTTCTTTGGTCCTATTGGAGCCCAAATGGACTTGTTTGATCTTAATAGAGGCAAATTGCACTTTTTAGGTCATATAGGACCTAACTGGGCCAATTTGTACTTCTTTGGTCCTATTGGAGGCCAAATGGACTTGTTTGACCCTAATAGAGCCCCAATGGACTTGTTTGATCCTAATAGAGCCCAAATGGACTTGTTAGGTCATAAAGGACCTAACTGGGACAATTTGTACTTCTTTGGTCCTATTGGAGCCCAAATGGACTTGTTTGATCCTAATAGAGCCCAAATGGACATTTTGGACCTAATTGGGCCAATTGCCCGGAACGGCCCAATTGTAATTCTTTGGTCCTAATGGAGCCCAAATGGACTTGTTTGAACCTAATAGAGCCCAAATGGACTTTTTAGGTCATATAAGACCTAACTGGGCCAATTTGTACTTCTTTGGTCCAATTGGAGCCCAAATGGACTTGTTTGATCCTAATAGAGCCAAAATGCACTTTTTAGGTCATATAGGACCTAACTGGGCCAATTTGTACTTCTTTGGTCCTATTGGAGCCCAAATGGACTTGTTTGATCCTAATAGAGCCCAAATGGACTTTTTATGTCATATAGGACCTAACTACGTCAATTTGTACTTCTTTGGTCCTATTGGAGCCCAAATGAACTTGTTTGATCCTAATAGGTCCTAATGGACTTTTTAGGTCATATAGGACCTAACTGGGCCAATTTGTACTTCTTTGGTCCTATTGGAGCCCAAATGGACATGTTTGATCATAATAGAGCCCAAATGGACTTGTTAGGTCATAAAGGACCTAACTGTGCCAATTTGTACTTCTTTGGTCCTATTGGAGCCCAAATGGACTTGTTTGACCCTAATAGAGCCCAAATGGACTTTTTAGGTCATATATGACCTAACTGGGCCAATTTGTAATTCTTTGGTCCTAATGGACCCCAAATGGACTTGTTTGAGCCCAATTAAGGCCAAAATGCACTTTTTATGTCATAGAGGACCTAACTGGGCCAATTTGTACTTCTTGGGTCCTAATGGAGCCCAAATGGACTTGTTTGATCCTAATAGAGCCCAACTGGACATTTTAGGTCATATAGGACCTAACTGGGCCAATTTGTACTCCTTTGGTCCTATTGGAGCCCAAATGGACTTGTTTGATCCTAATGGAGCCAAAATGGACTTTTTAGGTCATATAGGACCTAACTGGGCCAATTTGTACTTCTTTGTTCCTATTGGAGCCCAAATGGACTTGTTTGATCCTAATAGAGCCAAAATGCACTTTTTAGGTCATATAGGACCTAATCGGTAATTTTGTACTTCTTTGGTCCTATTGGAGCCCAAATGGACTTGTTTGAACCTAATAGAACCCAAATGGACTTTTTAGGTCATATAGGACCTAACTGTGCCAATTTGTACTTCTTTGGTCCTATTGGAGCCCAAATGGACTTGTTTCAACCTAATAGAACCCAAATGGACTTTTTAGGTCATATAGGACCTAACTGGGCCAATTTGTACTTCTTTGGTCCTAATGGAGCCCAAATGGACTTGTTTGATCCTAATAGAACCCAAATGGACTTTTTAGGTCATATAGGACCTAACTGGGCCAATTTGTACTTCTTTGGTCCTATTGGAGCCCAAATGGACTTGTTGGACCCTAAAAGATTCTAAATGAGTCACAAACTTGGTCCTATTGTAGCCTAGTTTGATCCTATAGAGCCTAAATGGACTTGTTAGGTCATAAAGGGCCAATTTGTACTTCTTTGGTCCTATTGGAGCCCAAATGGACTTGTTTGATCCTAATAGAGCCAAATGGACTTTTTAGGTCATATAGGTCCTAACTAGGCCAATTTGTACTTCTTTGGTCCTATTGGAGCCCAAATGGACTTGTTTAATCCTAATTGGTCCTAATGGACTTTTTAGGTCATATAGGACCTAACTGGGCCAATTTGTACTTCTTTGGTCCAAATGGAGTCCAAATGGACTTTGTTTGATCCTAATAGAGCCCAAATGGACTTTTTAGGTCATATAGGACCTAACTGGGCCAATTTGTACTTCTTTGGTCCTATTGGATCCCAAATGGACTTGTTTGATCTTAATAGAGGCAAATTGCACTTTTTAGTTCATATAGGACCTAACCGGGCCAATTTGTACTTCTTTGGTCCTATTGGAGGCCAAATGGACTTGTTTGACCCTAATAGAGCCCCAATGGACTTGTTTGATCCTAATAGAGCCCAAATGGACTTGTTAGGTCATAAAGGACCTAACTGGGACAATTTGTACTTCCTTGGTCCTATTGGAGCCCAAATGGACTTGTTTGATCCTAATAGAGCCCAAATGGACTTTTTAGGTCATATAGGACCTAACTGGGCCAATTTGTACTTCTTTGGTCCTAATGGAGCCCTAATGGACTTGTTTGACCCTAATAGAGCCCAAATGGACTTTTTTGATCCTAACTAGGCCAATTTGTAATTCTTTCCTAATGGACCCCAAGTGACTTGTTTGAGCCCAATTAAGGCCAAAATGCACTTTTTAGGTCATAGACCTAATCTGGGGCCAATTTGTACTTCTGGGTCCTAATTGAGCCCAAATGGACTTGTTTGATCCTAATAGAGCACAATGGACATTTTAGGTCATATAGACCTAACCGGCCAATTTGTACTTCTTTGGTCCTATTGGAGCCCAAATGGACTTGTTTGATCCTAATGGAGCCAAAATGGACTTTTTAGGTCATATAGGACCTAACTGGGCCAATTTGTACTTCTTTGGTCCTAATGGAGCCCAAATGGACTTGTTTGACCCTAATAGAGCCCAAATGGACTTTTTAGGTCATATAGGACCTAACTGGGCCAATTTGTACTTCTTTGGTCCGAATGGAGCCCAAATGGACTTGTTTGAGCCCAATTAAGGCCAAAATGGACATTTTAGGTCATATAGGACCTAACTGGGCCTATTTGTACTTCTTTGGTCCTATTGGAGCCCAAATGGACTTGTTGGACCCTAATAGATCCCAAATGGACTTTTTAGGTCATATAGGACCTAACTGGGCCAATTTGTACTTCTTTGGTCCTATTGTAGCCCAAATGGACTTGTTTGATCCTAATAGAGCCCAAGTGGACTTGTTAGGTCATAAAGGACCTAACTGGGCCAATTTGTACTTCTTTGGTCCTATTGGAGCCCAAATGGACTTGTTTGATCCAAATATAGCCAAATGGACTTTTTAGGTCATATAGGTCCTAACTAGGCCAATTTGTACTTCTTTGGTCCTATTGTAGCCCAAATGGATTTGTTTGATCCTAATTGGTCCAAATGGACTTTTTAGGTCATATAGGACCTAACTGGGCTAATTTGTACTTCTTTGGTCCAAATGGAGTCCAAATGGACTTTGTTTGATCCTAATAGAGCCCAAATGGACTTTTTAGGTCATATAGGACCTAACTGGGCCAATTTGTACTTCTTTGGTCCTATTGGAGCCCAAATGGACTTGTTTGATCTTAATAGAGGCAAATTGCACTTTTTAGGTCATATAGGACCTAACTGGGCCAATTTGTACTTCTTTGGTCCTATTGGAGGCGAAATGGACTTGTTTGACCCTAATAGAGCCCCAATGGACTTGTTTGATCCTAATAGAGCCCAAATGGACTTGTTAGGTCATAAAGGACCTAACTGGGACAATTTGTACTTCCTTGGTCCTATTGGAGCCCAAATGGACTTGTTTGATCCTAATAGAGCCCAAATGGACTTTTTAGGTCATATAGGACCTAACTGGGCCAATTTGTACTTCTTTGGTCCTAATGGAGCCCTAATGGACTTGTTTGACCCTAATAGAGCCCAACTGGACATTTTATGTCATAAAGGACCTAGTTGTGCCAATTTGTACTTCTTTGGTCTTATTGGAGCCCAAATGGACTTGTTTGATCCTAATAGAGCCCAAATGGACTTGTTTGTTCCCAATAGAGCCAAAATGTACTTTTTAGGTCATATAGGACCTAACTGTGCCAATTTGTACCTCTTTGGTCCTATTGGAGCCCAATTGGACTTGTTTGACCCTAATAGAGCCCAAATGGACTTTTTAGGTCATATATGACCTAACTGGGCCAATTTGTAATTCTTTGGTCCTAATGGACCCCAAATGGACTTGTTTGAGCCCAATTAAGGCCAAAATGCACTTTTTATGTCATAGAGGACCTAACTGGGCCAATTTGTACTTCTTGGGTCCTAATGGAGCCCAAATGGACTTGTTTGATCCTAATAGAGCCCAACTGGACATTTTATGTCATATAGGACCTAACTGGGCCAATTTGTACTTCTTTGGTCCTATTGGAGCCCAAATGGACTTGTTTGATCCTAATGGGGCCAAAATGGACTTTTTAGGTCATAAAGGACCTAACTGGGCCAATTTGTACTTCTTTGTTCCTATTGGAGCCCAAATGGACTTGTTTGATCCTAATAGAGCCAAAATGCACTTTTTAGGTCATATAGGACCTAACTGGGCCAATTTGTACTTCTTTGGTCCTATTGGAGCCCAAATGGACTTGTTTGTGCCCAATTAAGGCCAAAATGCACTTTTTAGGTCATAAAGGACCTAACTGTGCCAATTTGTACTTCTTTGGTCCTATTGGAGCCCAAATGGACTTGTTTGATCATAATAGAGCCCAAATGGACTTGTTTGATCCTAATAGAGCCAAAATGCACTTTTTAGGTCATATAGGACCTAACTGTGCCAATTTGTACTTCTTTGGTCCTATTGGAGCCCAAATGGACTTGTTTGAACCTAATAGAACCCAAATGGACTTTTTAGGTCATATAGGACCTAACTGTGCCAATTTGTACTTCTTTGGTCCTATTGGAGCCCAAATGGACTTGTTTGAACCTAATAGAACCCAAATGGACTTTTTAGGTCATATAGGACCTAACTGGGCCAATTTGTACTTCTTTGGTCCTAATGGAGCCCAAATGGACTTGTTTGATCCTAATAGAACCCAAATGGACTTTTTAGGTCATATAGGACCTAACTGGGCCAATTTGTACTTCTTTGGTCCTATTGGAGCCCAAATGGACTTGTTGGACCCTAAAAGATTCTAAATGGACTTTTTAGGTCATATAGGACCTCACTGGGCCAATTTGTACTTCTTTGGTCCTATTGTAGCCCAAATGGACTTGTTTGATCCTAATAGAGCCCAAATGGACTTGTTAGGTCATAAAGGACCTAACTGGGCCAATTTGTACTTCTTTGGTCCTATTGGAGCCCAAATGGACTTGTTTGATCCTAATAGAGCCAAATGGACTTTTTAGGTCATATAGGTCCTAACTAGGCCAATTTGTACTTCTTTGGTCCTATTGGAGCCCAAATGGACTTGTTTAATCCTAATTGGTCATAATGGACTTTTTAGGTCATATAGGACCTAACTGGGCCAATTTGTACTTCTTTGGTCCAAATGGACTTTGTTTGATCTTAATAGAGCCCAAATGGACTTTTTAGGTCTTATAGGACCTAACTGGGCCAATTTGTACTTCTTTGGTCCTATTGGAGCCCAAATGGACTTGTTTGATCTTAATAGAGGCAAATTGCACTTTTTAGGTCATATAGGACCTAACCGGGCCAATTTGTACTTCTTTGGTCCTATTGGAGGCCAAATGGACTTGTTTGACCCTAATAGAGCCCCAATGGACTTGTTTGATCCTAATAGAGCCCAAATGGACTTGTTAGGTCATAAAGGACCTAACTGGGACAATTTGTACTTCCTTGGTCCTATTGGAGCCCAAATGGACTTGTTTGATCCTAATAGAGCCCAAATGGACTTTTTAGGTCATATAGGACCTAACTGGGCCAATTTGTACTTCTTTGGTCCTAATGGAGCCCTAATGGACTTGTTTGACCCTAATAGAGCCCAAATGGACTTTTTAGGTCATATATGACCTAACTGGGCCAATTTGTAATTCTTTGGTCCTAATGGACCCCAAGTAGACTTGTTTGAGCCCAATTAAGGCCAAAATGCACTTTTTAGGTCATAGAGGACCTAACTGGGCCAATTTGTACTTCTTGGGTCCTAATTGAGCCCAAATGGACTTGTTTGATCCTAATAGAGCACAGCTGGACATTTTAGGTCATATAGGACCTAACTGGGCCAATTTGTACTTCTTTGGTCCTATTGGAGCCCAAATGGACTTGTTTGATCCTAATGGAGCCAAAATGGACTTTTTAGGTCATATAGGACCTAACTGGGCCAATTTGTACTTCTTTGGTCCGAATGGAGCCCAAATGGACTTGTTTGAGCCCAATTAAGGCCAAAATGGACATTATAGGTCATATAGGACCTAACTGGGCCAATTTGTACTTCTTTGGTCCTATTGGAGCCCAAATGGACTTGTTGGACCCTAATAGATCCCAAATGGACTTTTTAGGTCATATAGGACCTAACTGGGCCAATTTGTACTTCTTTGGTCCTATTGTAGCCCAAATGGACTTGTTTGATCCTAATAGAGCCCAAATGGACTTGTTAGGTCATAAAGGACCTAACTGGGCCAATTTGTACTTCTTTGGTCCTATTGGAGCCCAAATGGACTTGTTTGATCCAAATATAGCCAAATGGACTTTTTAGGTCATATAGGTCCTAACTAGGCCAATTTGTACTTCTTTGGTCCTATTGGAGCCCAAATGGATTTGTTTGATCCTAATTGGTCCTAATGGACTTTTTAGGTCATATAGGACCTAATTGGGCTAATTTGTACTTCTTTGGTCCAAATGGAGTCCAAATGGACTTTGTTTGATCCTAATAGAGCCCAAATGGACTTTTTAGGTCATATAGGACCTAACTGGGCCAATTTGTACTTCTTTGGTCCTATTGGAGCCCAAATGGACTTGTTTGATCTTAATAGAGGCAAATTGCACTTTTTAGGTCATATAGGAGCTAACTGGGCCAATTTGTACTTCTTTGGTCCTATTGGAGGCCAAATGGACTTGTTTGACCCTAATAGAGCCCCAATGGACTTGTTTGATCCTAATAGAGCCCAAATGGACTTGTTAGGTCATAAAGGACCTAACTGGGACAATTTGTACTTCATTGGTCCTATTGGAGCCCAAATGGACTTGTTTGATCCTAATAGAGCCCAAATGGACTTTTTAGGTCATATAGGACCTAACTGGGCCAATTTGTACTTCTTTGGTCCTAATGGAGCCCTAATGGACTTGTTTGACCCTAATAGAGCCCAACTGGACATTTTATGTCATAAAGGACCTAGTTGTGCCAATTTGTACTTCTTTGGTCTTATTGGAGCCCAAATGGACTTGTTTGATCCTAATAGAGCCCAAATGGACTTGTTTGTTCCCAATAGAGCCAAAATGCACTTTTTAGGTCATATAGGACCTAACTGTGCCAATTTGTACCTCTTTGGTCCTATTGGAGCCCAATTGGACTTGTTTGATCCTAATAGATCCCAAATGGACTTTTTAGGTCATATAGGACCTAACTGGGCCAATTTGTACTTCTTTGTTCCTATTGGAGCCCAAATGGACTTGTTTGATCCTAATAGAGCCAAAATGCACTTTTTAGGTCATATAGGACCTAACTGCGCCAATTTGTACTTCTTTGGTCCTATTGGAGCCCAAATGGACTTTTTTGAGCCCAATTAAGGCCAAAATGCACTTTTTAGGTCATAAAGGACCTAACTGTGCCAATTTGTGCTTCTTTGGTCCTATTGGAGCCCAAATGGACTTGTTTGATCCTAATAGAGCCCAAATGGACTTGTTTGATCATAATAGAGCCAAAATGCACTTTTTAGGTCATATAGGACCTAACAGTGCCAATTTGTACTTCTTTGGTCCTATTGGAGCCCAAATGGACTTGTTTGATCCTAATAGAACCCAAATGGACTTTTTAGGTCATATAGGACCTAACTGGGCCAATTTGTACTTCTTTGGTCCTAATTGAGCCCAAATGGACTTGTTTAACCCTAATAGAGCCCAAATGGACTTTTTAGGTCATATAGGACCTAACTGGGCCAATTTTTACTTCTTTGGTCCGAATGGAGCCCAAATGGACTTGTTTGAGCCCAATTAAGGCCAAAATGGACATTTTAGGTCATATAGGACCTAACTGGGCCAATTTGTACTTCTTTGGTCCTATTGGAGCCCAAATGGACTTGTTGGACCCTAATAGATCCCAAATGGACTTTTTAGGTCATATAGGACCTAACTGGGCCAATTTGTACATCTTTGGTCCTATTGTAGCCCAAATGGACTTGTTTGATCCTAATAGAGCCCAAATGGACTTGTTAGGTCATAAAGGACCTAACTGGGCCAATTTGTACTTCTTTGGTCCTATTGGAGCCCAAATGGACTTATTTTATCCTAATAGAGCCAAATGGACTTTTTAGGTCATATAGGTCCTAACTAGGCCAATTTGTACTTCTTTGGTCCTATTGGAGTCCAAATGGACTTGTTTGATCCTAATAGAGCCCAAATGGACTTTTTAGGTCATATTGGACCTAACTGGGCCAATTTGTACTTCTTTAGTCCTATTGGAGCCCAAATGGACTTGTTTGATCTTAATAGAGGTAAATTGCACTTTTTAGGTCCAATAGGACCTAACTGGGCCAATTTGTACTTCTTTGGTCCTATTGGAGGCCAAATGGACTTGTTTGATCCTAATAGAGCCCCAATGGACTTGTTTGATCCTAATAGAGCCCAAATGGACTTGTTAGGTCATAAAGGACCTAACTGGGACAATTTGTACTTCCTTGGTCCTATTGGAGCCCAAAAGGACTTGTTTGATCCTAATAGAGCCTAAATGGACTTTTTAGGTCATATAGGACCTAACTTGGCCAATTTGTACTTCTTTGGTCCTAATGGAGCCCAAATGGACTTGTTTGACCCTAATAGAGCCCAACTGGACATTTTATGTCATAAAGGACCTAACTGTGCCAATTTGTACTTCTTTGGTCCTATTGGAGCCCAAATGGACTTGTTTGATCCTAATAGAGCCCAAATAGACTTGTTTGATCCCAATAGAGCCAAAATGCACTTTTTAGGTCATACAGGACCTAACTGTGCCAATTTGTACTTCTTTGTTCCTATTGGAGCCCAAATGGACTTGTTTGATCCTAATACAGCCCAAATGGACTTCTTAGGTCATATAGGACCTAACTGGGCCAATTTGTACTTCTTTGGTCCTATTGGAGCCCAAATGGACTTGTTTGATCCTAATAGAGCCCAAATGGACATGTTAGGTCATAAAGGACCTAACTGGGCCAATTTGTACTTCTTTGGTCCTATTGGAGCCCAAATGGACTTGTTTGATCCTAGTAGAGCCTAAATAGACTTTTTAGGTCAAATAGGACCTAACTGGGCCAATTTGTACTTCTTTGGTCCTAATGGAGCCCAAATGGACATGTTTGACCCTAAAAGAGCCAAAATGGATTTTTTAGGTCATATAGGACCCAACTGGGCCAATTTGTACTTCTTTGGTCCTATTGGAGCCCAAATGGACTTGTTTGATCATAATAGAGCCAAAATGGACTTTTTGGGTCATATAGGACCTAACTGAGCCAATTTGTACATCTTTGGTCCTAATAGAGCCCAAATGGACTTGTTTGATCCTAATAGAGCCCAAATGGACTTTTTAGGTCATATAGGGCCTAACTGGGCCAATTTGTACATCTTTGGTCCTAATAGAGCCCAAATGGACTTGTTTGATCCTAATAGAGCCCAAATGGACTTGTTAGGTCATATAGGACCTAATTGTGCCAAATTGTACTTCTTTGGTCTTATTGGAGCCCAAATGGACTTGTTTGATCCTAATAGAGCCCAAATGGACTTTTTAGGTCATATAGGACCTAACTTGGCCAATTTGTACTTCTTTGGTCCTAATGGAGCCCAAATGGACTTGTTTGACCCTAATAGAGCCCAACTGGACATTTTATGTCATAAAGGACCTAACTGTGCCAATTTGTACTTCTTTGGTCCTATTGGAGCCCAAATGGACTTGTTTGATCCTAATAGAGCCCAAATGGACTTGTTTGATCCCAATAGAGCCAAAATGCACTTTTTAGGTCATATAGGACCTAACTGTGCCAATTTGTACTTCTTTGTTCCTATTGGAGCCCAAATGGACTTGTTTGATCCTAATACAGCCCAAATGGACTTCTTAGGTCATATAGGACCTAACTGGGCCAATTTTTACTTCTTTGGTCCTATTGGAGCCCAAATGGACTTGTTTGATCCTAATAGAGCCCAAATGGACATGTTAGGTCATAAAGGACCTAACTGGGCCAATTTGTACTTCTTTGGTCCTATTGGAGCCCAAATGAAGTTGTTTGATCCTAGTAGAGCCTAAATGGACTTTTTAGGTCAAATAGGACCTAACTGGGCCAATTTGTACTTCTTTGACCCTAATGGAGCCCAAATGGACATGTTTGACCCTAAAAGAGCCAAAATGGATGTTTTAGGTCATATAGGACCCAACTGAGCCAATTTGTACTTCTTTGGTCCTATTGGAGCCAAAATGGACTTGTTTGATCATAATAGAGCCAAAATGGACTTTTTGGGTCATATAGGACCTAACTGAGCCAATTTGTACATCTTTGGTCCTAATAGAGCCCAAATGGACTTGTTTGATGCTAATAGAGCCCAAATGGACTTTTTAGGTCATATAGGACCTAACTGGGCCAATTTGTACATCTTTGGTCCTAATAGAGCCCAAATGGACTTGTTTGATCCTAATAGAGCCCAAATGGACTTGTTAGGTCATATAGGACCTAATTGTGCCAAATTGTACTTCTTTGGTCTTATTGGAGCCCAAATGGACTTGTTTGATCCTAATAGAGCCCAAATGTACTTTTTAGGTCATATAGGACCTAATGGGCCAATTTGTACTTCTTTGGTCCTATTGGAGCCCAAATGGACTTGTTTGATCCTAATAGAACCCAAATGGACTTTTTAGGTCATATAGGACCTAACTGGGCTAATTTGTACTTCTTTGGTCCTATTGGAGACCAAATGGACTTGTTGGACCCTAATAGATCCCAAATGGACTTTTTAGGTCATATAGGACCTCACTGGGCCAATTTGTACTTCTTGGTCCTATTGAGCCTAAATGGACTTGTTTGATCCTACTGGAGCCTAAATGGACTTGTTAGGTCATAAAGGACCTAATTGGCTAATTGTACTTCTTTGGTCCTATTGGAGCCCAAATGGACTTGTTTGATTCCAATAGAGCAAATGGACTTTTAGGTCATATAGGTCCTAACTTGGCCAATTTTACTTCTTGGTCCTATTGGAGCCCAAATGGACTTGTTTGATCCTAATTGGTCCTAATGGACTTTTTAGGTCATATAGACCTAATCGTCAATTTGTACTTCTTGGTCCAAATGGAGTCCAAATGGACTTGTTTGATCCTCATAGAGCCCAAATGGACTTTTAGGTCATATAGACCCAATTAGCCAATTGTACTACTTGGTCCTATTGGAGCCCAAATGGACTTGTTTGGATCTTAATAGGGCAAATTGCACTTTTAGGCCCTATAGACCTAACTGGGCCAATTTGTACTTCTTTGGTCCTATTGAGGCCAAATGGACTTGTTTGATCCTAATAGAGCCCCAATGGACTTGTTGATCCTAATAGAGCTCAATGGACTTGTTAGGTCAGAGGTGATCTAACTGGGACAATTTGTACTTCCTTGGTCCTATTGGAGCCCAAATTGACTTGTTTGATCCTAACAGTGGCCCAAATGGACTTTTTAGGTCATATAAGACCTAACCGGGCCAATTTGTACTTCTTGGGTCCTAATGGAGCCCTAATGGACTTGTTTGACCTTATTATTTCCCACTGGACAATTTTGTCATAAATGACCTAGTTGTGCCAATTTGTACTTCTTGGTCTTATTGGAGCCTAATTGGACTTGTGATTCTAATAGATCCCAATGGACTTGTTTGTTCCCAATAGAGCCAAAATGCACTTTTAGGTCATAGGACCTAACCGTGCTAATTTGTACCCTCTTTGTCCTATTGGAGCCCAATTGGACTTGTTTGATCCTAATAGATCCCAAATGGACTTTTTAGGTCATATAGACCCAACGCCAATTTGTACTTATTTGGTCCTAATGGAGCCCAAATGGACTTGTTTGACCCTTATACAGCCTAAATGGACTTTTTTAGGTCATATATGACCTAACTAGGCAAATTTGGACTCCTTGTCCTAATGGACCCCAAATGGGACTTGTTTGAGCCCATTTAGGGAAAAATGCACTTTTAGGTCAAGAGGACCTAACGGGCCAATTTGTATTTCTGGGGTCCTAATTGAGCCCAAATGGACTTGTTTGATCCTAATAGTGCCCAATCGACATTTTAGGTCATAAGGACCCAATCCAATTTGTACTTCTTTCGTCCTATTGGTTCTCAAATGGACTTGTTTGATCCTAATGGAGCCAAATGGACTTTTGGGTCATATAGACCTAACCGTGCCAATTTGTACTTCTTTATCCTAATGGAGCCCAAATGGACTTGTTTGACCCTAACAGAGCCCAAATGGACTTTTTAGGTCAGATAGACCCAATCCGGCCAATTTGTACTTCTTTGGTCCGAATGGAGCCCAAACTGACTTTTTTGATCCCCAATTAGGCCAAATGGACATTTATGTCATATGGACCTAATGTGCCAATTTCTACTTCTTTGGTCCTAATCCCACCGGACTGCTGACCCTAATAGATCCCAAATGGACTTTTAGTCAGATAGACCCAATCGGGCCAATTTGTACTTCTTGGTCCTATTGAGCCCTAATGGACTGTTGATCCTAATAGAGCCTAATGGACTCATAGGTCATAAAGGACCTAACTGTGGCCAATTTCTACTTCTTCGTCCTATTGGAGCCTAATGGACTTGTTTGATTCAAATATAGCCAAATGGACTTTTAGGTCTTATAGGTCCTAACTAGGTCAATTTGTACTTCTTGGTCCTATTGGAGCCCAAATGGATTTGTTTGATCCTAATTGGTCCTAATGGACTTTTAGGTCATATAGGACCTAATTGGGCTAATTTGTACTTCTTGTCCAAATGGAGTCCAAATGGACTTTGTTTGATCTCAATAGAGCCCAAATGGACTTTTAGGTCATAGGACCCAACTCGCCAATTTGTACTTCTTTGGTCCTATTGGAGCCAAATGGACTTGTTTGATTTTTACAGAGGCAAATTCACTTTAGGTCATATAGACCTAACTCAGCTAATTTGTACTTCTTGGTCCTATTGGAGGCCAAATGGACTTGTTTGACCCTAATAGAGCCCCAATGGACTTGTTTGATCCTAATAGAGCCCAATGGACTTGTTAGGTCATGTGACTTAATCGACAATTTGTACTTCCTTGGTCCTATTGGAGCCCAAATGGACTTGCTTGATCCTTTTAGCGCCTAAATGGACTTTTTATGTAATATAGGACCTAACTAGCCAATTTGTACTTCTTGGTCCTACTGGAGCCCAAATGGACTTGTTTGATCTCAATAGAGCCCAATGGACTTGTTAGGTCATATGACCTAACTGCACAATTTGTACTTCTTTGTCCTATTGGAGCCCAAATGGACTTGTTTGATCCTACTGTAGCTAAATGGACATTTTGGACCTAATTGGGCCAATTCTAACGCCCAAGTAATTCTTGGTCCTAATGGAGCCCAAATGGACTTGTTTGAACCTAATAGAGCCTAAATGGACTTTAGGTCATATACACCTAACCGGGCCAATTTGTACTTCGGTCCTATTGGAGCCTAAATGGACTTGTTTGATCCTAATAGAGCCAAATGCAATTTTTAGGTCATATAGGACCCAATCCCAATTTGTACTTTGGTCCTATTGGAGCCCAAATGGACTTGTTTGATCCTAATATAGCCCAAATGGACTTTTTATGTCATAGACCTAACTACGTCAATTTAGACTGCTTTGTCCTATTGAGCCCAAATGAACTTGTTTGATTCTAATAGGTCCTAATGGACTTTTGTCATATAGACCTAACCGGCCAATTGTACTTCTGTCCTATTGGAGCAAATGGACATGTTTTATCATAATGTTCCCAAATGGCTTGTTAGGTCATAAAGGATCAAAGCCAATTTGTACTTTTGGTCCTATTTGTCCAAATGATTTGTTTGATCCTAATTGTGATTAAATGATTTTTAGGTCATATAGGACCTAACTAGGTCAATTTGTATATCTTGGTCCTATTGGAGCTCAAATGGACTTGTTTGATCCTAATAGGTTCTAATGGACTTTTAGGTCATATTGGACCTAACTCCAATTGTACTTTTGTCCAAATTGAGTCCAAATTGATTTGTTTCATCTTAATAGAGCCTAAATGGACTTTTTAGGTCATATAGACCTAACTGGGCCAATTTGTACTTCTTTGGTCCTATTGGAGCCGAATGGACTTGTTTGATCTTAAGAGGCAAATGAACTTTAAGTCATATAGACCTAACTCGGCCAATTTGTATTCTTTGGTCCTACTGGGGCCAAATGGACTTGTTTGATCCTAATAGAGCCCCAATGGACTTGTTTGATCCTACAGAGCCCAAGGGACTTGTTAGGTCATAAAGGACCTAACTGGGACTATTTGTACTTCTTTTCTTATTGGAGTCCAAATGGACTTGTTTGATCCTAATAGAGCCTTCCTTTTTTTTTAAAAAATGGACTTTTAAGTCATATAGGACCTAACTCGAACAATTTGTTACCTCTTTGGTCCTATGGATTCCTATTGGACTTGTTTGATCTTAATAGATCCCAACTGGACTTTTTATGTCATGAGGACCTAATTGGCCAATTTGTACTTATTGGTCTTATCGAGCCCAAATGGACTTGTTTGATCCTAATAGACCCCAAATGGACTTGTTTGACCCACTAGGGCCAGCGTACTTTTATGTCATGTAGGACCTAACTGGGCCAATTTGTACCTCTTTGGTCCAATGGAGCCTAATTGGACTTGTTTGATCCTAATAGATTCAATGGACATTTAAGCCATATAGGACCTAACTGGGCTAATTTGTACTTCTGTCCTAATGGAGCCCAAATGGACTTGTTTGATCCTAATGGAGCCAAAATGGACTTTTAGGTCATATATGACCTAATTGGGCCAATTTATAATTAACTTGGTCCTAAGGAGCCCAAATGGACTTGTTTGTGCCCACATAGCCAAATGCAATTTTATGTCATAGAGGACCTAACTCGTGCCAATTTGTACTTCTTGGGTCCTAATGGATCCAAAATGGACTTGTTTGATCCTAATAGAGCCAAACTGGACTTTTAGGTCATAGGACCTAACCGGCCAATTTTACTTTTGGTCCTATTTGAGCCCAAATGGACTAGTTTGATCTTGGCTGGAGCCAAATGGACTTTTAGGTCATAGGACCCAATGGGCTAATTTTACTTCTTTGGTCCTGGCCCTGGGCTGTTGTCCTTGGCTTCTTTTGGTCTTGCCTTCGGCCTTGTCTTCTTCCTTCGGCCCTGGCTGTTTGCCCTTGGCCTCCTTTTGGTCTAGGCCCTCACTGTCTTCTGGTCCTCTGGCCCTGGCTGTTTGTCTTGGCCCTGGCTGTTTGTCCTTGCTTCCTTTGGTCTTGCCTCTTCTTCTTCTTGGTCCTCTGGCCCTGGCTTGTTTGCCTTCCCTGCTTTTGTCTTCCTCTCCTTCCTCTTGGTCCTATTGAGCCCAAATGGACTTGTTTGAACCTACTAGAACCCAAATGGACTTTTTAGGTCATATAGACCTAATCGGCCAATTTGTACTTCTTTTCCTATTGGAGCCCAAATGGACTTGTTTGATCCTACAGAGCCTAAATGGACTTTTAGGTCATATAGACCCAACTCGTCAATTTGTACATCTTTGGTCCTAATAAGCCCAAATGGACTTGTTTGATCCTACAGAGCCAAATGACTTTTAAGTCATATAGACCCAATGTAAATTATACTTCTTTGGTCTTATTGGAGCCCAAATGGACTTGTTTGATCCTAAAGAGCCCAAATGTACTTTTTAGGTCATATAGACCCAACTTGGCCAATTGTACTTCTTGGTCCTATCGAGCTCAAATTCACTTGTTTGATCCTAATAGAACTTAAATGGACTTTTTAGGCCATATAGACCTAACTCGACCAATTTGTACTTCTTTGGTCCTATTGGAGCCTAAATGGACTTGTTGGACCTAATAGATCCCAAATGGACTTTTAGGTCATATAGGACCACCGCCAATTTGTACTTCTTGGTCCTATTGTAGCCCAAATGGACTTGTTTGATCCTAATAGAGCCCAATGGACTTGTTAGGTCATAAAGGACTTAACTGGGCCAATTTGTACTTCTTTTGTCCTACTGAGCCCAAATTACTTATTTGATCCTACTGGAGCCAAATGGACTTTTTAGGTCATATAGGTCCTAACTTGGCCAATTTGTACTTGGTCCTATTGAGCCCAAATGGACTTGTTTGATCCTAATTGGTCCTAATGGACTTTTAGGTCATATAGGACCTAACTGCCATTTTGTACTTCTTGGTCCAAATGAGTCCAAATGGACTTTGTTTGATCCTAATAGAGCTCAAATGGACTTTTTAGGTCATATAGACCCAACTGGGCCAATTTGTACTACTTTGGTCCATTGGAGCCCAAATGGACTTGTTTGATCTTAATAGAGGCAATCCCACTTTAGGTCTTATAGACCTAACTGGGCCAATTTGTACTTCTTGGTCCTATTCGAGGCCAAATGACTTGTTTGATCCTAATAGAGCCCCAATGGACTTGTTTGATCCTAATAGAGCCTAATGGACTTGTTAGGTCATGGACCTAACTGGGCAATTTTACTTCCTTGGTCCTACTGAGCCCAAATGGACTTGTTTGATCCTAACAGGCCCAAATGGTTTTAGGTTCATAAGGACCTAACTGGGCCAATTTGTACTTCTTTGTCCTACGAGCCTTAATGGACTTGTTTGATCCTAATAGAGCCCAACTGGACATTTTATGTTCATGTAGGACCTAGTTGTGCCAATTTGTACTTCGTCTTATCGAGTTTAAATGGACTTGTTTGATCCTGATAGATCCTAAATGACTTGTTTGTTCCTAATAGAGCCAAAATGCACTTTTAGGTCATAGGACCTAACTGCGCCAATTGTACCCTCTTTTCCCATTGGAGCTCAATTGGACTTGTTTGATCCTAATAGATCCCAATGGACTTTTTAGGTCATATGACCCAATCGGCTAATTTGTACTTATTTGGTCCTAATGGAGCCCAAATGGACTTGTTTGATCCTAAAGAGCCTGATGGACTTTTAGGTCATATATGACCTAACGGGCCAATTTGTAATTCTGGTCCTACGGACCCCAAATGGACTTGTTTGAGCCCACATAAGCAAAATGCAATTTTAGGTCATGGGACCCAATCGGGCCAATTTGTACTGGGGGACCTACTGAGCCCAAATGGACTTTTTTGATCCTAATAGAGCCCTAACGGACATTTTAGGTCATATATGACCTAACTCGTCAATTTGTACTTTTTATCCTATGTGAGCTCAAATGGACTTGTTCCATTCTAATGGAGCCAAATGGACTTTTAGGTCTATAGACCGAATCTAATTTGTACTTTTTTGGTCCTAGTGGAGCCCAAATGGTCTTGTTTGACTTTTAATAGCGCCTAAATGGATTTTTTAGTCATATAGGCCTAACCTTTGTACTTCTTGGTCCGAATTGAGCCCAAAATGACTTGTTTGAGCCCAATAAGGCTAAATGGACATTTTATTTGATAGGGACCTAATCGGGCCAATTTGTACTTTTTGGTCTATTGAGCTCAAATCGACTTGTTTGATCTCTAATAGAACCCAATGGACTTTTTTTAGGTCATATAGGACCTAATCCCAATTTGTACTTCTTTGTCCTATTGGCTCAAAATGGACTCGTGGGACCCCAATAGATCCCAAATGGACTTTTTAGGTCATATAGGACCTAAATGGTCAATTTGTACTTTTCCACTGTAGCCCTAATGGACTTGTTTGATCTCTTAGAGCCCAAATGGATTTGTTAGGTCATAGGACCCAATCAAGCCAATTTGTACTTCTTTTGTCCTATTGAGCCCAATGGACTTGTTTGATCCAAATATAGCCAAATGGACTTTTGTTGTCATATAGGTCCTAACTCGGCCAATTTTTTGTACTCTTTGTCCTATTGGAGCCCAAATGGATTTGTTTGATCCTAATTGGTCCTAATGGACTTTAGGTCATATATCACCTAACTGGGCTAATTTGTACTTCTTGGTCCAAATGGACTTTGTTTGATCCTTAGTAGAGTCTAAATGGACTTTTTGGTCATATAGACCCAATCCAATTTGTACTTCTTGGGTCCTATTGAGCTCAAATGGACTTGTTTGATCTTAATAGAGGCAACTTTACTTTTAGGTCATATGACCTAACTGGGCCAATTTGTACTTCTTGGTCCTACTGGGAGGCCAAATGGACTTGTTTGACCCTAATAGAGCCCCAATGGTCTTGTTTGATCCTAATAGAGCCCAATGGACTTGTTAGGTCATAAAGGACCTAATCGGCAATTTTGTATTTCGGTCCTATTGGAGCCCAAATGGATTTGTTTGATCTTAATGGAGCCCAAATGAATTTTTGGACTTAATTGGGCCAATTGTTCAACGGCCCAATTGTACTTCTGGTCCTAATGGAGCCTAAATGGACTTGTTTGACTTAATGTAGCCTAAATGGACTTTTAGGTCATATAAGACCTAATCGGGCCAATTTGTACTTCTTGGTCTATTGGAGCCCAAATGGACTTGTTTGATCCTACAGAGCTAAATGCACTTTTAGGTCATATAGGACCTAACTGGGCCAATTTGTACTTCTTTGGTCCTATTGGAGCCCAAATGACTTGTTTGATCCTAATAGAGCCTAAATGGACTTTTTATGTCATATAGACCTAACTACGCCAATTTGTACTTCTTGGTCCTATTGGAGCCCAAATGAACTTGTTTGATCCTAATAGGTCCTAATGGACTTTTAGGTCATATAGGACCTAACTGGGCCAATTTGTACTTCTTTGGTCCTACTGGAGCCCAAATGGACATGTTTGATCATAAAGAGCTTAAATGGACTTGTTAGGTCATAAAGGACCTAACTGTGCCAATTTGTACTTCTTGGTCCTGTTGGAGCCCAATGGACTTGTTTGATTCTACGAGCCTAAATGGACTTTTAGGTCATATAGGACCTAACTAGGTCAATTTCACATCTTTGGTCCTATTGGAGCCCAAATGGACTTGTTTGATCCTAATAGTTCCTAATGGACTTTTAGGTCATATTGGACCTAACTCCAATTTGTACTTCTTTTCCTATTGGAGCCCAAATGGACTTGTTGGACCCTAATAGATCCCAAATGGATTTTAGGTCATATAGACCCAAATGGGCCAATTTGTACTTCTTGGTCCTATTGTAGCCCTAATGGACTTGTTTGATCCTAATAGAGCCCAATGGACTTGTTAGGTCATAAAGGACCTAATTGGGCCAATTTGTATTTGGTCCTATTGGTTCTCAAATGGACTTTTTTGATCCAAATATAGCCAAATGGACTTTTAGGTCATATAGGTCCTAATCTAGGTCAATTTGTACTTCTTTGTCCTATTCTACCTAAATGGATTTGTTTGATCCTAATTTGTCCTAATGGACTTTTAGGTCATATATGACCTAACTGGGCTAATTTGTACTTCTTGGTCCAAATGGACTTGTTTGATCCTAATAGGCCCAAATGGACTTTTTTAGGTCATATGACCCAACCGGGCTAATTTGTACTTTTGGTCCTAATGAGCCAAATGGACTTGTTTGATTTTTAACAGGGAAATTGTACTTTTAGGTCATATAGACCCAACCGGGCCAATTTGTATTTCTTTGGTCCTTTTGGAGGCCAAATGGACTTGTTTGACTTAAAGAGCCCTCAATGGACTTGTTTGATCCTAATAGAGCTCAATGGACTTGTTAGGTCATAAAGGACCTAACTCGGACAATTTGTACTTCTTTGGTCCTATCGAGCCCAAATGGATTTGTTTGATCCTACAAGCCCAAATGCACATTTTGGACCACTGGGAATTCATTTTAACTACCCAATGTAATTGTCCTAATGGAGCCCAAATGGACTTGTTTGAACCTATTAGAGCTTCAATGGACTTTTTATGTCAAGACCTAACTGGCAAATTTGTACTTCTTTGTCCAATTGGAGCCCAATGGAATTGTTTGATCTACTAGGCCAAATGCACTTTTAGGCCATATAGACCCAACTCGCCAATTGTACTTCTTTGGTCTCATTGGAGCCCAAATGGATTTGTTTGATCCTACTAGAGCCCAAATGGACTTTTTATGTCATATGTGACCTAACTACGTCAATTGTACTTCTTGGTCCTATTGAGCCCAAATGAACTTTTTTGATCCTAATAGGTCCTAATGGACTTTTTAGGTCATATAGACCCAACCGGGCCAATTTGTCCTCTTTGGTCCTATTGGAGCCCAAATGGACATGTTTGATCATAATAGAGCCTAATGACTTTTAGGTCATAAAGGACCTAATCGTGCTAATTTGTACTTCTTGTCCTATTGAGCCCAATGGACTTGTTTGATTCTAAAGAGCCTAAATGGACTTTTTTAGGGTCATGTAGACCCAACTAGGTCAATTTGTACATCTTGGTCCTATTGGAGCCTAAATGGACTTGTTTGATCCTAATAGGTCCTAATGGACTTTTAGGTCATATTGACCTAATCAAGCTACCTGTACTTCTTGGTTCAAATAGAGTCCAAATGGACTTGTTCTATCCTAATAGAGCCTAAATGGACTTTTTAGGTCATAGGACCGAACTCGGCCAATTTGTACTTCTTGGTCCTAGTTCCAAATGGACTTGTTTGATTTTAATAGAGGCAAATGAACTTTTAGGTCATATAGACCTAACCGGGCCAATTTGTACTTTGGTCCTATTGGGGGCCAAATGGACTTGTTTGATCCTTAAGAGCCCCAATGGACTTGTTTGATCCTAATAGAGCTCAAATGGACTTGTTAGGTCATAAAGGACCTAATTGGGACTATTTGTACTTCTTGGTCCTATTGGAGTTCAAATGGACTTGTTTGTCCTAATAGAGCCTAAATGGACTTTTAGGTCATATAGACCTAACTCGGCCAATTTTACTTTGGTCCTAATGGAGCCGTAATGGACTTGTTTGACATTAATAGAGCCCAACTGGACATTTTTGTCGTAAAAGACCTAGTTGTTCCAATTTGTACTTCTTGGTCTTATTCGAGCCCAATGGACTTTTGATCCTACAGATCTCAAACTTAATTTGTTTGTTCCCAAAAGCCAAATGCACTTTTAGGTCATATTCACCCGTCTCCAATTTGCACTCTTGTCCTATTGGAGCCTAATGGACTTGTTTGATCCTAATAGATCCCAAATGGACTTTTAGGTCATATAGGACCTAACTGGGCTAATTTGTACCTTATTTGGTCCTAATGGAGCCCAATGGACTTTTTTGACTTCTGGTAGAGCCCAAATGGACTTTTAGGTCATATATGACCTAACTGGGCCAATTAGTAATTCTGGTCCTAATGGACCCCAAATGGACTTGTTTGAGCCCACAAGGCTAAAATGCACTTTATGTCATGGACTACCTAATCGGCCAATTGTACTCTTGGTCCTACTCCCAAATGGACTTGTTTGATCCTAATAGAGCCCAACTTGACATTTTAGGTCATATAGGACCTAGTCTGGGCAATTTGTACTCCTTGGTCCTATTGGAGCCCAAATGGACTTGTTTGATCCTAATGGAGCCAAATGGACTTTTTAGGTCATATAGGACCTAACTCGGCCAATTGTACTTCTTTTTTCATTGGAGCCCAAATGGACTTGTTTGATCCTAATAGAGCCAAAATGCACTTTTTAGGTCATATAGACCTAATCGGGTCAATTGTACTTCTTTTTCCTATCGGAGCCCAAATGGATTGTTTGTGCCCAATTTATGCCAAAATGCACTTTTAGGTCATAGGACCTAATCGTAAATTTGTACTTCTTTGGTCTTATTGGAGTCCAAATGGACTTGTTTGATTGTAATAGAGCCCAAATGGACTTGTTTGATCCTAATAGAGCTAAAATGCACTTTTTAAGTCATATAGGACCTAATCGTCAATTTGTACTTCTTGGTCCTATTGAGCTCAAATGGACTTGTTTGAACCTAATAGAACCTAAATGGACTTTTAGGTCATATAGACCTAACCGGTCCAATTGTACTTCTTGGTCCTACTGCTCTCAAATGGACTTGTTTCAACTTAATAGGTTCCAAATGGACTTTTAAGGTCATATATGACCTAACTCGGGCCAATTTGTACTTCTTGGTCCTAATGGAGCCCAAATGGACTTGTTTGATCCTAATAGAACCTAAATGGACTTTTTAGGTCATATAGACCCAACTCGTCAATTTGTACTTCTTTTGGTCCTATCGAGCCCAATGGACTTGTTTGATCCTAAAGATTCTAAATGGACTTTTAGGTCATATAGACCTCACCGGCCAATTTGTACTCTTTGGTCCTATTGTAGCCCAATGGACTTGTTTGATCCTAATAGAGCTCAAATGGACTTGTTAGGTCATAAAGGACCTAACCGGCCAATTTGTACTTCTTGGTCCTATTCGAGCCCAAATGGACTTGTTTGATCCTACTAGAGCCAAATGGACTTTTAGGCCATATAGGTCCTAACTTGGCCAATTTGTACTTCTTTGGTCCTATTGGAGCCCAAATGGATTTGTTTAATCCTAATTCGTCCTATGGACTTTTAGGTCATATAGGACCTAACTGGCCAATTTGTAATTCTTGTCCAAATGGAGTCCAAATGGACTTGTTTGATCCCAATGGAACCCAAATGGACTTTTTTAGTCATATAGACCCAACTCGCCAATTTGTACTTCTTGGTCCTATTGATCCCAAATGGACTTGTTTGATCCTCATTGTAGGCAAATTCACTTTTAGTTCATATAGGACCTAACTGTGCCAATTTGTACTTCTTGGTCCTATTGGAGGCCAAATGGACTTGTTTGACCCTACTAGAGCCCCAATGGACTTGTTTGATCCTAATAGAGCCCAAATGGACTTGTTAGGTCATAAATGACCCAATCTGGCAATTTATATTCTTGGTCCTATTGGAGCCCAAATGGATTTGTTTGATCCTAATAGAGCCTAAATGGACTTTTTAGGTCATATAGACCCCAATCGGCCAATTTGTACTTCCCTTGGTCCTAATGGAGCCTTTATGGACTTGTTTGACCCTAATAGAGCCCAAATGGACTTTTTAGGTCATATGACCTAACTGGGCCAAATTTGTACTTCTTGGTCCTAATTGACCCCAAACGGACTTGTTTGATCCTAATAGGCCACACCGACTTTTAGGTCATATAGACCTAACTCGTGCAATTGGTACTTCTTGGTCCTATTGAGCCCAAATGGACTGTTGTCCTCCCTGGACTTTTGGTCTGGCCCCTGGGGCCTTTTCTTCTTTCCTTTTTTCCTGGACTTGTTTGATCCTAATGGAGCCAAATGGACTTTTAGGTCTATAGGACCGAATCGGCTAATTGTACTTCTTTGGTCCTAATGGAGCACAAATGGACTTGTTGACCTAATAGAGCCTAAATGGACTTTTTAGGTCATATAGACCCAACGGGCCAATTTGTACTTCTTTGGTCCGAATGGAGCCTAAATGGACTTGCTTAGCCCACTAAGGCCAAATGGACATTTTAGGTCATATAGACCTAACCGCCTATTTGTACTTCTTGGTCCTATCGGAGCCCAAATGGACTTGTTGACCCTAATAGGTCCAAATGGACTTTTTAGGTCATATAGACCCAACTCGCCAATTTGTACTTCTTGTCCTACCGAGTCAAATGACTTGTTTGATCCTAATAGAGCCCATGGACTTAGTCATGTAGTACCTAACGGGCCAATTTGTACTTTTGTCCTATTGGAGCCAAATGGATTTGTTTGATCCAAATATAGCCAAATGGACTTTTAGGTCATATAGGTCCTAAATAGAACAATTGTACTTCTTTGGTCCTATTGTAGCCCGGGATGTTTGATCCTAACTGTTCCAAATGGACTTTTAGGCCATATAGGACCAACTGGGCTAATTTGTACTTCTTGGTCCAAATGGAGTCCAAATGGACTTGTTTGATCCTAATAGAGCCCAAATGGACTTTTTAGGTCATATAGACCTAATCGAATAATTTGTACTTCTTGGTCCTATTGAGCCCAAATGGACTTGTTTGATCTTAATAGAGGCAAATTGCACTTTTTAGGTCATATAGACCTAACTGGCCAATTTGTACTTCTGGTCCTATCGAGGCAAATGGACTTGTTTGACCCTAATGGAGCCCCAATGGACTTGTTTGATCCTAATAGAGCCCAAATGGACTTGTTAGGTCATAAAAGGACCTAATTGGGACAATTTGTACTTCCCTGGTCCTATTGGAGCCCAAATGGACTTGTTTGATCCTGACAGAGCCCAAATGGACTTTTTAGGCCATATAGACCCAACTCGGCCAATTTGTACTTCTTGGTCCTAATTGAGCCCTAATGGACTTGTTTGACTTAATAGAGCCCAACTGGACATTTTATGTCATAAGGACCTAGTTGTGCCAATTTGTACTTCTTGGTCTTATTGGAGCCCAAATGGACTTGTTTGATCCTAATAGAGCCCAAATGGACTTGTTTGTTCCCAACAGAGCCAAATGTACTTTTAGGTCATATAGACCTAATCGTCCAATTTGTACCTTTGGTCCTATTGGAGCCCAATGGACTTGTTTGACCCTAATAGAGCCCAATGACTTTTAGGTCATATATGACCTAACTGGGCCAATTTGTAATTCTTTCCTAATGGACCCCAAATGGACTTGTTTGAGCCCAATAAGGCCAAATCCACTTTTATGTCATGGGACCCAACTGGGCCAATTGTACTTCTTGGTCCTAATCGAGCCCAAATGGACTTGTTTGATCCTAACGGGCCCAAACGGACATTTTATGTCATATAGGACCTAACTGGGCCAATTTGTACTTCTTTGTCCTATTTGAGCCCAAATGGACTTGTTTGATCCTAATGGGCCAAATGCACTTTTTAGGGTCATATAGGACCTAACCCGGCCAATTTGTACTTTGTTCCTACTGGAGCCCAAATGGACTTGTTTGCCTAATAGGCCAAATGCACTTTGTCGGCCCCTGCCATTCTGGTCCTCCCCAATGGACTCCTCTCCCCCAAGGCCAAATGCACTTTTAGGTCATAAAGGACCCAACTCGGCCAATTGTACTTCTTTGGTCCTATTGGTGCCCAAATGACTTGTTTGATCATAATAGAGCCCAAATGGACTTTTTGATCCTAATGGAGCCAAATGCATTTTTAGGTCATATAGACCTAACTGGTCAATTTGTACTTCTTTGGTCCTATTGGAGCCCAAATGGACTTGTTTGAACTTAATAGAACCTAAATGGACTTTTTAGGTCATATAGGACCTAATCGGCCAATTTGTACTTCTTGGTCCTATCGAGCCCAAATGGACTTGTTTGAACCTAATAGAACTCAAATGGACTTTTTGGTCATATAGACCCAATCCATTTGTACTTCTGGTCCTAATGGAGCCCAAATGGACTTGTTTGATCCTAATAGAACCCAAATGGACTTTTAGGTCATATAGACCCAACTGGGCGAATTTATACTTCTTGGTCCTATTGAGCCCAAATGGACTTGTTGACCCCAAAAGATTCCAAGTGGACTTTTAGGTCATATGGACCTCACGCCAATTTGTACTTCTTTGGTCCTATTATAGCCCAAATGGACTTGTTTGATCCTAATAGAGCCTAAATGGACTTTTAGGTCATAAGGACCCACCCCCAATTTGTACTTCTTGGTCCTATTGGAGCCCAAATGGACTTGTTTGATCCTAATGGAGCCAAATGGACTTTTAAGGCCATATAGTCCTAACTGGCCAATTTGTACTTCTTGGTCCTATTGGAGCCCAAATGACTTGTTTAATCCTAATTGGGTCATAATGGACTTTTAGGTCATATAGACCCAATCGGCTAATTTGTACTTCTTGGTCCAAATGGAGTCCAAATGGACTTGTTTGATCTTAATAGAGCCCAAATGGACTTTTAGGTCATATAGGACCCAATGGGCCAATTGTACTTTGGTCCTATTGGAGCCCAAATGGACTTGTTTGATCTAATAGAGGCAAATTGCACTTTTAGGTCATATAGACCTAACTGGGCCAATTTGTACTTCTTTGGTCCTATTGGAGGCCAAATGGACTTGTTTGACCCTAATACGCCCCAATGGACTTGTTTGATCCTAATAGAGCCTAAATGGACTTGTTAGGTCATAAAGGACTTAACTGGGACAATTGTACTTCCTGGTCCTATGGGAGCCCAAATGGACTTGTTTGATCCTAATAGAGCCCAAATGGACTTTTTGGTCATATAGACCTAACTGGGCCAATTTGTACTTCTTTGGTCCTAATGGAGCCCTAATGGACTTGTTTGGTCTTTAATAGAGCCCAACTGGACATTTTATGTCATAAAGGACCTAGTTGTGCCAATTTGTACTTCTGGTCTTATTGGAGCCCAAATGGACTTGTTTGATCCTAATAGAGCCCAAATTACTTGTTTGTTCCTAATAGACCTAAATGCACTTTTTAGGTCATGTAGACCCAATCGTACAATTTGTACTTCTTGTCCTATTGAAGCCCAATTGGACTTGTTTGATCTTAATAGATCCCAAATGGACTTTTAGGTCATAGGACCCAACTCGGCCAATTTGTACTTCTTGTTCCTATTGAGCCCAAATGGACTTGTTTGATCCTAATAGAGCCAAAATGCACTTTTGGTCATATAGGACCCAATCGCGCCAATTGTACTTTGGTCCTATTGAGCTCAAATGGACTTTTTGAGCCCACTAAGGCCAAAATGCACTTTTTAGGCCATAAAGGACCGAACTGGCCAATTTGTGCTTCTTTGGTCCTACTGGAGCCCAAATGGACTTGTTTGATCATAATAGAGCCCAAATGTATTTGTTTGATCATAATAGAGCCAAAATGCACTTTTAGGTCATATAGACCCAACAGGCCAATTGTACTTCTTGGTCCTATTGGTGCCCAAATCGACTTGTTTGATCCTAATAGAACCCAAATGGACTTTTAGGTCATATAGACCCAATGGCCAATTTGTACTTTTGGTCCTAATTGAGCCCAAATGGACTTGTTTAACCCTAATAGAGCCCAAATGGACTTTAGGTCATATAGACCCAACTGGGCCAATTTTTACTTCTTGGTCCGAATGGGCCCAAATGGACTTGTTTGAGCTCAATTAACGCCAAATGGACATTTTAGGTCATATGGACCTAACTGGCCAATTTGTACTTCTTGGTCCTATTGAGCCCAAATGGACTTGATGGATCCTAATAGTCCCAAATGGACTTTTAGTGTCATATAGGACCTAACTCGCCAATTTTACATCTTGGTCCTATTGTAGCCTAAATGGACTTGTTTGATCCTAATAGAGCCCAAATGGACTTTTAGGTCGTAAAAGGACTTAACTCGGCCAATTTGTACTTTTGGTCCTACTGGGCCCAAATGGACTTATTTTATCCTAATAGAGCCAAATGGACTTTTTAGGTCATATGGTCCTAACTGGCCAATTGTACTTCTTTGGTTCTATTGGAGTCCAAATGGATTTGTTTGATCCTAATGGAGCCCAAATGGACTTTTTGGTCATATGGACCCAACTGGGCCAATTGTACTTCTTTAGTCCTATTGCAGCCCAAATGGACTTGTTTGATCTAATAGGTAAAATTGTACTTTTAGGTCCAATAGACCTAATGGGCCAATTTGTACTTCTTTGGTCCTACTGGAGGCCAAATGGACTTGTTTGATCCTAATAGAGCCCCAATGGACTTGTTTGATCCTACTGAGCCCAATGGACTTGTTAGGTCATAAATGACCTAACTGGGACAATTTGTACTTCCTTGGTCCTATTGGAGCCCAAATGGACTTGTTTGATCCTAATAGAGCTTAAATGGACTTTTAGGTCATATAGGACCTAACTGGCCAATTGTACTTCTTGGTCCTAATGGAGCCCAAATGGACTTGTTTGACCCTAATAGAGCCCAACTGGACATTTATGTCATAAAGGACCTAACTGTGCCAATTTGTACTTTTGGTCCTATTGGAGCCCAAATACTTTTTGATCCTAATAGAGCCCAAAGACTTGTTTGATCCTACTAGAGCCAAATGACTTTTAGGTCATATAGACCTAACTCGGCAATTTGTACTTCTTGTTCCTATTGGAGCCCAAATGGATTGTTTGATCCCAATACAGCCTAATGGACTTCTTAGGTCATTGGACCTAACTGGGCTAATTTGTACTTTGGTCCTATCGAGCCCAAATGGACTTGTTTGATCCTAATAGAGTCAAATGGACATGTTAGGTCATAGGACCTAACTCGGCCAATTTGTACTTTTGGTCCTATTGAGCTCAAATGGACTTGTTTGATCCTAGTAGAGCCTAAATAGACTTTTAGGTCAAATAGACCTAATCACTAATTTGTACTTCTTGGTCCTAATGGAGCCTAAATGGACATGTTTGACCCTAAAAGAGCCAAAATGGATTTTTAGGTCATAGACCCAATCGGGCCAATTTGTACTTCTTGGTCCTATTGGAGCCCAAATGGACTTGTTTGATCATAATAGAGCCAAATGACTTTTGGGTCATATGACCTAATCGAGCAATTTGTACATCTTGGTCCTAATAGAGCCTAAATGGACTTGTTTGATCCTAATAGAGCTTAAATGGACTTTTAGGTCATATAGGCCAACCGTCTAATTTGTACATCTTTGGTCCTAATAGAGCCCAAATGGATTGTTTGATCCTACTCTAGCCCAAATGGACTTTTAGGTCATATAGACCTAATTGTGCCAAATTGTACTTCTTGGTCTTATTGGAGCCTAAATGGACTTGTTTGATCCCAATAGAGCCCAAATGTACTTTTAGGTCATATAGGACCTAATCGGGCAATTTGTACTTCTTTGGTCCTATTGAGCCCAAATGGACTTGTTTGATCCTAATAGACCCTAAATGGACTTTTAGGTCATATGACCTAATCGGGCCAATTTGTACTTCTTTGGTCCTATTGGAGCACAAATGGACTTGTTGACCCTAATAGATCCCAAATGGAATTTTTTGGTCATATGGACCCCACCGGCCAATTTGTACTTCTTGTCCTATTGTAGCCCAAATGGACTTGTTTGATCCTAATAGAGCCCAAATGGACTTGTTAGGTCATAAAGGACCTAACTTGGCCAATTTGTACTTTGTCCTATTGGAGCCCAAATGGACTTGTTTGATCCTAATAGAGCCAAATGGACTTTTTAGGTCATATAGGTCCTAACTGGGCGAATTTGTACTTCTTGGTCCTACTGGTGCTCAAATGGACTTGTTTGATCCCACTGGCCTAATGGACTTTTAGGTCATATGGACCTAACTGGGCCAACTCGTACTTCTTGGTCCAAATGGAGTCCAAATGGACTTGTTTGATCCCAATAGAGCCTAAATGGACTTTAGGTCATATAGACCCAACTCGGCTAATTTGTACTTCTTGGTCCTATCGGAGCCCAAATGGACTTGTTTGATCTTAATAGAGGCAAATGCACTTTTGGGTCTTTAGGACCTAACCGGCCAATTTGTACTTTTTGGTCCTATTGGAGGCCAAATGGACTTGTTTGATCCTAATGGAGCCCCAATGGACTTGTTTGATCCTAATAGAGCCTAATGGACTTGTTTGGTCATAAAGGACCTAACTGGGACAATTTGTACTTCTTGGTCCTATTGGAGCCCAAATGGACTTGTTTGATCCTAATAGGGCCCAAATGGACTTTTTAGGTCATATGACCCAATCGGGCCAATTTGTACTTGGTCCTAATGGATCCCTAATGGACTTGTTTGATTCCTAAAGAGCCCAATGGACATTTTATGTCATATGGACCTAGTGTGCTAATTTGTACTTTTGGCCTTATTCGAGCCCAAAATGGACTTGTTTGATCCTAATAGATCCCAAATTGACTTGTTTGTTCCAAATAGCCAAATGCACTTTTAGGTCATATAGACCCAATCGCCAATTTGTACCTCTTGGTCCTATTGAGCCCAATTGGACTTGTTTGATCCTAATAGATCCCAAATGGACTTTTTAGGTCACATGACCCAATTCTAATTTGTACTTATTTGGTCCTAATGGAGCCTAAATAGACTCTTGATCTTAATAGAGCCCAAATGGAATTTTTCGGTCATATATGACCTAACGGGCCAATTTGTAATTCTTGGTCCTAATGGACCCCAAATGGACTTGTTAAAGCCCAATGGCCAAAATGCACTTTAGGTCATAGGGGACCCAATCGGGCCAATTTGTACTTCTTGGTCCTAATTGAGCCCAAATGGACTTGTTTGATCCTAATAGAGCCCAACTCGACATTTTAGGTCATATAGACCCAATGGGCAGTTTGTACTTCTTGGTCCTATTGGAGCCCAAATGGACTTGTTTGATCCTAATGGAGCCAAATGGACTTTTAGGTCATATAGACCTAATCGGGCCAATTTGTACTTCTTTGGTCCTAATGGAGCCTAAATGGACTTGTTTGACCTAATAGAGCCTAAATGGACTTTTTAGGTCATATAGACCTAATCGAATAATTTGTACTTCTTGGTCCAATGGAGCCCAAATGGACTTGTTTGAGCCCAATTAAGGCCAAATGGACATTTTAGGTCATATAGGACCTAACTGCCAATTTGTACTTCTTGGTCCTACTGAGCCCAAATGGACTTGTTTGACCCTAATAGATCCCAAATGGACTTTTAGGTCATATGGACCTAATCGGCCAATTTGTACTTCTTGGTCCTATTGTGCTCAAATGGACATGTTTGATCCTAATGGAGCTTAATGGACTTGTTAGGTCATAAAGGACCTAATCGGCCAATTTGTACTTCTTTGGTCCTATTGGAGCCCAAATGGACTTGTTTGATCCAAATATAGCCAAATGGACTTTTAGGTCATATGGTCCTAACTAGGCCAATTGTACTTCTTGGTCCTATTGAGCCCAAAATGGATTTGTTTGATCCCTAACTGGTCCTGTAATGGACTTTGGTCATATGGTACCTAACTCGGCTATTTGTACTTCTTGGTCCAAATGGAGTCCAAATGGGACATTGTTTGATCCTAATAGAGCCCAAACGACTTTTTTAGGTCATAGTACCTAATCGGGGCCAATTGTACTTTTGGTCCTTTTGAGCCCAAATGGACTTGTTTGATCTTAATTGAGGCAAATTGCACTTTTAGGTCTTATAGACCTAATCGGGCCAATTGTACTTCTTGGTCCTATTGGGGCCAAATGGACTTGTTTGACCCTAATAGAGCCCCAATGGATTTTTTTGATCCTAATAGAGCCTGATGGACTTGTTATGTCATAAGGACCTAACTGGGACAATTTGTACTTCCTTGGTCCTACTTGAGCCCAAATGGACTTGTTTGATCCTAATAGGGCCTAAATGGACTTTTTAGGTCATATGGACCCAATCGTCCAGTTGTACTTTTGGTCCTAATGAGCCCTAATGGACTTGTTTGGTCTCAATAGAGCCCAACTCGGACATTATATGTCATAAAGGACCTAGTTGTGCAAATTTGTACTTCTTGGTCTTATTGAGCCTAAATGGACTTGTTTGATCCTGTAATAGATCCCAAATGGACTTGTTTGTTCCCAATAGAGCCAAATGCAATTTTAGGTCATATAGACCCAATCGTGCCAATTTGTACCTCTTGGTCCTATTGAGCCCAATTGGACTGTTTGATCCTAATAGATCCCAATGGACTTTTTAGGTCATATAGACCTAATCGTTATTTGTACTTATTTGGTCCTAATGGAGCCTAAATGGACTTGTTTGACTCCTAGAGCCCAATGGGACTTTTAGGTCATATTGACCTAACTGGCCAATTTGTACTCCTGTCCTAATGGACCCTAAATGGACTTGTTTGAGCCCAATTAAGGCCAAATGCACTTTAGGTCATGAGACCTAACTGGGCCAATTTGTACTTCTGGTCCTAATTGCCCAAATGGACTTGTTTGATCCTAATTGTGCTCAACTGGACATTTTAGGTCATAGACCTAACCGGCCAATTGTACTTCTTGGTCCTATCGAGCCCAAATGGACTTGTTTGATCCTAATGGAGCTAAAATGGACTTTTTAGGTCATATGACCCAATCGGGCCAATTTGTACTTCTTGGTCCTAATGGAGCCTAAATGGACTTGTTTGACCCAAATAGGCCTAAATGGACTTTTTAGGTCATATAGACCTAACCGGGCCAATTTGTACTTCTTGGTCCGAATGGAGCCCAAATGGACTTGTTTGAGCCCAATTAAGGCCAAATGGATTTTAGGTCATATAGGACCTAACAGGCCAATTTGTACTTTTTGGTCCTATTGGAGCCCAAATGGACTTGTTGGACCCTAATAGATCCCAATGGACTTTTAGGTCATATGACCTAACTGGGCCAATTTGTACTTCTTTGGTCTTATTAGCCCAAATGGACTTGTTTGATCCTAATAGAGCCCAAATGGACTTTTAGGTCATAAAGGACCCAACTCGCCAATTTGTACTTCTTGGTCCTATTGGAGCCCAAATGACTTGTTTGATCTAAATATAGCCAAATGGACTTTTTAGGCCATATAGTTCCTAATTAGCCAATTTGTACTTCTTGGTCCTATTGTAGCCCAAATGGATTTGTTTGATCCTAATTGGTCCTAAGGGACTTTAGGTCATATAGACCTAACTGGGCTAATTTATATTTCTTGGTCCAAATGGAGTCCAAATGGACATTGTTTGATCCTAATAGAGCCCAAATGGACTTTTTTAGGTCATAGGACCCAACTGGGCCAATTTGCACTTCTTTGGTCCTATTCGAGCCAAATGGACTTGTTTGATCTTAATAGAGGCAAATTGACTTTTGTTGCTCTTATATGACCCAACTCGCCACTCTACTTCTTTGTCCTACCGGGTGCCCAAAATGGACTCGTTTGATCCCCACAGATCCCAAATCGACTGCTTCATTCTAATGTGCTTCCAATGGAATTGCTAGGTCATAAAGGACCTAACTCGGACAATTTCTACTTCCTTGGTCCTATTGATCCCAAATGGATTTGTTTGATCCCATTAGGGCCTAAATGGACTTTTTAGGTCATAGGACCTAACTGCAAATTTGTACTTCTTCGTCCTAATTGATCCCAACAATTGCTTGACTCTAATAGGAGCCCAACTGACATTTTATGTCATAAAGGACCTAACTGTGCCAATTTGTACTTCTTGGTCTTATTGGAGCCCAAATGGACTTGTTTGATCCTAATAGATCCCAAATGGACTTGTTTGTTCCTACAGAGCTAAATGCACTTTTTGGTCATATAGGACCTAATCTGGCCAATTTGTACTTCTTTGGTCCTATTGAGCCCAATTGGACTTGTTTGATCCTAATAGATCCCAATGGACTTTTAGGTCTTCATAGACCTAACTCGGCTAATTTGTACTTATTTGGTCCTAATGGAGCTCAAATGGACTTCTTCACTCCCTAATAGAGCCTAATGGACTTTAGGTCATATATGACCCAACCCAGCCAATTTTAAATTTTTGTCCTAATGGACCCTAAATGGACTTGTTTGAGCCCAATAAGGCCAAAATGCACTTTAGGTCATAGAGTTGACCCAATCAAATAAATACTTGGGGGTCCCATTGAGACCAAATGGACTTGTTTGATCCTAATAGAGCCTAACTGGACATTTTAGGTCATATAGGACCTAATCGGGCCAATTTGTACTCTTGGTCCTATTGAGCCCAAATGGACTTGTTTGATCCTAATGGACCAAATGGACGTTTTAGGTCATAGCAATACGTAACTGAACGAAG